>CM037855.1:55295999-55470144 GCA_021234595.1 Delia radicum | reverse complement strand
TCACTATGAAACGCGCTGTCAAAATCGGATTTGCAAAGAGTTGCCGCCGCGTTATTTCGGGATGTTACATACAAATTGTATGGGCATGAGAATTTTTGACAGCTAGAAAACGCTTGCCGCTCTTGTTTAGGTATGGCAGTAAGATCTCTTATATATGTTGAGATAAATAATCTTTAAAGTTTTTTTAAAAAAATTAAATTCTGTCTGTATTTTTAAAATTTGGAGGCAAATTATTGAACTCACGACTACCCATGTATTCTATCCTTTGTTTCGTTGTTTTTAGCCTACACCGGGCAACTGATAAATTCATATTGTTTCGTGTATTAAACGAAGACTGGTTTCTCGAAAAACTTATAGTGTGATGACCAATATTGTGAAGACATTTGAAAACATAAATTAATAATTGCAACTTATAAATTCCGTGGAAAGGTAGAACATTTTTAAAGACATTTATATATAATAACACCGTATAATAGGTTATTGGAAGGTTAGCTACAACTTTTAACGCTTTATTTTGCATTCTTTGTAACGCTTTGAGCTCGGTGCTCACTCATTCGTGTAGATGGTGTTTCTACAAGACGTTCGCCGCTACACGAATGAGTGACTACATGTATATTGTTTTTGTATTGCATGTATTTTGATATTGTTTTTCGGTAGTGTGAAGAAAAACGTAACCCAGAAACAGGGTCTAAATTTGTTGTTCATATTTTACACATTACACACATGGGTGATGGATTTGCTAATAGAAGATTCTGTTGAGAATAGATTTTTGCTTCTCCGTTTAATGCGTTAGTGTAGAAACAGAAGAAGTGTCGGCCCAGAATACAAGCATAGCGCACAATGATTTTAGCTGCAAGAGATTTACTTGAATGTAAATTTAGGATTCGAACATATTCTGTTCGTTTATATTACATTGTATATTTGCTAGTACACTAAGAGCACATGCGAGTCATAGAATATCATTGTTAGCTGCACTCATTATGCGTTGTTTGATTACAAAATAAAGTTAAAATACGGCAACACTGTTGAGAGAATGAGTAACAAAAAATGAGAGAATAAGAACAAACGTTGTGAAAATAAAATAGATTATATTTCACAACTGTATCGGTCGACGCTTTTTAAATGTCAATTTGTATGGAAATAAACGACAAGCTCTTTTCCCTTTCTACACTAACATAGATATTCTATGGCGCACATAATCTCTTAGTGTACCAGCAAATGTACAATGTAATATAACCCAACTTTATATGTTTGAATAAGAAATTTTCATTCAAATATATTATTTTGTTATTGACTTTAAAATATTTATATGTAAAAAATATTGTAGTGTTAATAAGCGAAAGAGATACAGGAGAAGGAATAAACCTCTACGATACCCTTTACACTAAAATAAATATGACAGCTTTTGCAGTCACTGTCGAACGTTGTTATTTTGGGCGTTTTTTCTCTAGCAGCGACAATTGTTGTACGCCACGGATGTTAAAGTTGGTACAATTGTACTTTTTTTTGGTACATTTTGACCTTCTAAAGTACCGTGGTACTACCGCGACACATTTAGTACAATTTAACAATTTTTAATTTTTCCCCTTTTTGAATTTTTATTATAGCAAACAAATTATTATTGTGTCCTTTTTCATTGCATTTATTCGTTTTATGTAATGAGCGCGTAAAATATATGCGACCATATCCGATTTGACGATTTATCATCATTTTGAGGATTTTGTGGAATAAAATTGTCGATTTTTTTTTAAAATATCGCAAATTTGACGGTTTTTCAAAAAATTTATCTGGCAGACTGGTATTGTGGTGTATAGAGCTCTTACATATATTGACACTTGTTGCAGCCAACATCACTTTCATTTTGAATTTATTAAAATTCTGAAGAAGTGAAAATTAAATTAAATTATTGTTAAAGAAATGAAAGAAAATGCCACACAATCTTATATAAAATTATGCGAAGTTTTGACAACCAAAGTCAACTTTAATAACGAATTATTAATGGTGTTCTATAAGTTTACTCTAGAAAATGTTATTTCAGGTATAACAAGTAGTATTGTAGTAAAAATGTTCCCGAATGAAATTGCAAATTTTGATTCAATAAATAATAAATTAAGAGCTTTCGCTGATGTTGAGCAACTGAAGTCGTTAAAAAATTAAAACATCTATAGTTTTTGGTCGGTAGTAGCTAGTTTTCAAAATTAACTGAATTTCAATATGTTTTCAGACATTTCTAGAGTCGTTGCTGGAATTTTATCCATTCCGCACTCATCTGCTAATGTGGCAAGAGTTTTTTCTTTTCAAAATATAATAAAAACTAAGAAAAGAAACAAACTACATGTGCATTATCAAGTCTCTTACAGACAAAGCATTGTTTAAGATCGACAAATTCGTGCTGCTATGATGTAGCAGTTCCAAATAGTTTATTAACTAAACAAATAATTCCATGATTTTGATCTCATATATTCATAAGACTTTTTTGTACCTTATGTTATTGTTAAGTTTTGTGTTTTTGTGTACAAGTGAATTTTTATGTACATTTTTTGTTGTTTTAATAAATTAAAAAAAAAATGGTACCATGAAGGTCCAAAAAGTACAATTTTTTTTTAGGTTGGTACAAAATTGAAAACCCCATTTAACATCCCTGTTGTACGCTATGCTTGTATTCTGGGCAGTCACTTAGATTGAGACAAAACAGCAAAATGATCCTCTATTTTATTTTTTACGCATAAAGGCGTAACAAATCTATTCAAAACAGATTTTTGTTGTCAGTTTACGTTTTCTATATGTTTAATGCATATGAATGATACAACAAGCACTACATAACATCTTATATTCTTATTTGAATTATGAAAATTTCTATATCGAGATACGTTTACGTTTGGCGTTGCAAAATGCAAGTACAAGTTCGAAAAACTCAATACACTTAAAGTTTTTTATTAATACACTTTTGTCACTTGCGACTCAACTTACAACGGAATTTTAAAGGCAGTGGATTTTTGGCACTTGCAGCAAGGTAGACGTCAAAATGAAAAAAAAAATGTGTTGCCTAGTATTACGTTTTCTACTAATTCACTGGTATTTATCAAGAGGGAATAATAATTATGACTGATTATGTGTATATTTATAAAAAAAATCTAAATAATAATTCATAATACTAATTTTATGAGTTTTTTGAAATAAAACAATATTACCACAAAGTTTTTCCTGGATTTGTAAGAGTTTGGAATACTTGGCAATACTGCATTCATATAATTTGAGTAACTTGCGGGTCATAGTGTAAACACGTGTAAATTTTGCATGTTTTTCGATAATTTCGATGATTATGCATATTTTCAACTTGCCATGGTGGACTTACATGCGACAATGGGGGAGTAAAGCTGGGTTAGCCACAACCATAGCTGTAATGTAACCTTTACGTACACACCGTTGGAATTTACTGCAATTATAGAAACTTACAAACGTAGCATATGTCTTTCACACAAACAAATAAATCGAACTTTGCGATACATAAACCACGGGACCGAAAAAAAACGAGTGTTGTTTTTATTAAAAATTTCATATTTTACAAATATGCATCTTTTTTTAAAAGTACTTTAAAAAAATAAATTGCATAAAAATGCATTTTTTAACTTATAACGAGGTTCCACAACTGAGAAATTTTATCGGTGTGGCCGTACACCGAACAATTTCAAACAGCTGATTCATTAAGTTACGGTTGCGTTAAGTTACGGTTGGCTAACCCAGGCTTTTATTAGTTTGGAAGTAGAAGTAAAAGTGTAACGTAGCATTCTTGTAATGAATGAAAAGTGTATAAGAATAATTTTTTTATCTTTTTATTGTGCATAGAGTTAATGTCAAGTATAGTAGTGGAAAATTTCTATTTTCTACAGAATTTTTTACGATTTTACTTGACAAAATGGGAAAAAAACAAAAAATTATTTGCTGTTTGCAAATGCTACGTAAATGTAACATAGCATTTTGTTTTTACAGGTTCAGCCGTTCCGTTTACCTGACATTTGAAATGGGTAATCGATTTTATTACTTTACACAGAACAATTTCGAACAGCTGATGCGTTAAGTTACGGCTACGTTATGTTACGCTTGGTTAACCCAACCTTAACGAAGCGTTCTGCCTTAAAACTTTTCAAAAACGATTTGCGTTACGTTTTCGTTCGAATTATTCGAGCTTTAGTTTGAAGTAAATGCATAGAATAAGATATGATAACAATTATTTAGATATTTGTGTAATTTGTATAATGAATCGTTATTGTTTTTAGCTTACTAAAGTCTTTTTAACGTTAGCTTTTTCCTAACTTTTGCTCGATTTTTGAGGGATTTATTTATATGTTTGGAAAGAAGTAAGAACTAACGTCGTAAAAACTTAACGTAAGCTTGATTTAAAAACGATGTTTTAAAATTTTACAAACATATGGAAGTCTCATGGAGTTTTAATTTAATATTTTTGTGTTTTCAGTTTTGTGGCTGTTTATTTACAGCATTTGCAATAACGGTACTAATATCATTTTCGTGCATAATTGTGTTCTCAGTTGATGCAATTACTAGAAGCATAGACAACAGTTATAATACTATTCGTCAACTTAATCTATCTGAACTTTCGGTACATGGCAATCAAAGCAGCATTTAGTATTACGTATTGTATAACGTATTTAGAAATATTATTTATATACAAATTATTTTTAATTACATATTTATAAACAACTGTTCTCTGTATAAAATTACATATTTTGTCAATATAAATCTGTTTTTAAGTTGTTCACGCTAAAGTGCCTAATTTTTTTTTCAAAATTAATAGTCGCTTATACTGCGTTTTATTTTTTTCTTTAAATTTATTATGGGGGAGGAAATGACCCATTTTTCTTCCTCCTGCATTCCACTGTGGGATATATCACAAAATTTTGTAAATAATTCGGCCATTTCTTATCCAGAAAGACTTTGGTAATGCATTATTCCTTACATTCAGCATTATTTCGAAACAACAGTTGGTGACATGTTGCATTACATTGTAATGCATAGTCCTTAGCTTCAATATTATTTTATATACAAAGTAATGAGTTATCAATACTTAGACACTCATGGGTTGAGTTGTAATGATACATCATTACCTATTACATTATTTCAAAACATAAAACATTGACTTACATATCATCAATTACATAATGCATGAAATAGCAACATAAAGTAATAATATAAATATATTTTTGAAAATCTATTTATAGACACATTACTTTACCATTTATTGTAAGCATGAGGGTAAGGTATGTGTTTTTAACATCACAAACGAAAACTCGAAGCACAACAATTACTTTACATAGCTCAGTTACGATAGATCAGTTGGTACAGGTCTCGACTAACAACCAGAGCCCCAGGTTCGAATCTCAGATGGACTATGTTATTTATTTAATTAACTAAACAAAATGTTAGTAATAATTTTTTTAATGAAAATTTATTTATAGACACATTACTTTTCCCAACCCGGTAACCATATAACTAGTTAATTTACCCCCTACTAGGTAATAAGTCCAGCCATTACTTTTAGGCTCATCGCCTGTAAAATTCGTCAGTGAAGTAAGGTTGAAATGCGCGTCACCAGTATAAAGAAACATGTCCGAGTATGCTCAACTTTTAGTGGTATTCAAAAAATTACATACATTTTGGGGGATTTTGTACTATTAGGTCGGCCCAGGTTCAAACTCACATATATTAATCTTTATTAAGTTTTAGTGGACACGTATTTTTTCGATATTCGTGCACGGTTGGATTTGAGACGAAGTTTTCCGAAGCACCATATTTTGCTACAGGGTGGCAAACTCTATATCCAAAAAATAGGCAATATGGGGATTCAACTTCATATTTTCGAAAATGCATTACTGCTGTGTAAAAATAATTTCAAATATCTCAGTTTTGCGAAAACATTGTTTTCTTACAGATTTGGTTTGTTTTTTTATATGTATCTATATAACATAAATCCGATATTATTACTTGAATTTCAAAAAAGGTTTCCAACGATATATAATGCAATACACATTTAGCAAACATAAACGTGATCAAACATATTTTGCAAGCATTTTGTATCAAAAAATTATTAAATGTCTAAATCAAATAGTCCCTTAAAAAGTAAAATGCTCGCTATTGCATAAACATGTAGCCAATTTTGAAGGAGAAAAAATGTAGTTTTTAAATTATTCAAAAAATTATGAAAACGTATGTCATGAACTATTATGTATATAATTTTGTTCATCAAGTTATCATAATTAATATTTTTCACAATATAGTGTTGCTATATTAGTTAAATCAAATTTTTATTAACATCTAAAGTTTTCTTTAAAATTATAAGTTATTTGTACCATATGCTATATATAATTTTAAAGGAAATTTTATAACCAAGTTATATATTTAAATAATAATTTAATTCTACTAAAAAATCAACACTATATTGTGGAAAATATGCAATATGATAACTTAATGAAAAACAAATTAAGCAATAACTACGTGATATATGTTTTTCATAATTTTTTGAATAATTTAAAAGCCATGTTTTCCCTCCTTTAAAAAGAGATATTATTGATCAACATCGGTTGCACTGTAATGAAATAGCGATGATTTTACGCTGAACCCCATAGACATCCGAGGGCCCCCCAAAGTAAGGTACTTTTTGGATGAAACATGATGAGTGCTTTTTGTTTTTTATCTGTTTTAAAAAAAATTAACATACTTGTAATCTACTAGTTGAGGACTAAATAACATGTGTTATTTAGTTTCTAATAAGAAATATATAAGGAGTTCCCGAGATATTTCAATTTGAAAATGCGGAATTCCATATTTGGTTCAATTCACGTCCAGTTTTTAGCGAATAGCGGTACCATATCAATGCCAAAAATGGATAGCTTCTGAAGATTTCCTGATAAGGAGTTATAAACATATCGTATACGTGTTTGTTATCGTTGGAAAGAAATAACCTGTAGATTACGACATTTTTTAAATAAATTCCAATTAGCACTATTGGTAAAACAAAATCTTAGTTCTGGGACAGTGAAACCTAACAATTTGACTCTTAGGAACCTGTTTTAGCAACGCTTTCATGTAACCAGTGGTAAAAAAAAAATTGTTATAGAAAATGGTGTTAGGTAATCTATTCAAAAAAATTTAGCTGGAGGCTTTATTATTTGTAATGGAAATTGATTTCACAAAATTGTAGACTATTTTCGTAAAATTTTTTGCGATTTTTGATATATATAGTTACATAAAAACTGACTTATTAAATTTTTTCAGTTTTGGATTATATATAAGTATGCCTAAAATGACAGAAGACGTTTTTGATTCTGGTATTATATATAATTATGTATTGGGTTATATCAAATTTCATAAAAGTTTAATCAAATGTATCAACCATGTGTTATCATATATAAAATTCAGAATAGTATTTTTATACATGATTGGATGTGCGTATACATGAATTTTTTTGGTTAATCATTTTGAAAATATTATTATATATAAATAAATATTGAGACATATGGTATTTTATATGATCATATATTTTTTATATTAAAGAATATATCGTTATAAATAATTTTTTTACTCGGGCTTGATTATTCGATATGTAATAAAATGTAATGACATGTGGCATCGTATTAAAATATTTAGAGGAAAAAAAAATATATATATAAACATACATTTACATATACATATAACACATACAGCAGCATGCAAAAACATATGTATATATTTATATAAAATAATTATATAAATTATGCAAACGTTTTTACTCGGCTTAACATATAAAAAAAAGTGAAAATGTGTTAGAGATCAGTACTTTTTATTTAAATCCAATTAACGGCTTGTTTTTACAACACGTGTATAATTTCAGACGAACGTGTGGCACCCGGACGAATACGTAAGGAAATGAGTTTTTATAATTCATTCGTCTGACTTACGTTTGAGTACGTAAAGCTTTATGTTATGTCAAACAGTAGAGATTGCCATGATATCGCTTTTCGGTTTTTGTTAGTTTTTTCATATACAAATAACTAATTTTTCGTTAGTAGATGGCAACCCAACCAACACTGTAAATGAAATATAAACAAAAACAGCTGATTTTTGCTTGAAAGAAAAATTAATTTATTTTGTTTAGAAAACAATAAAAGTGGAGATAAAAATATAATTTGTATAACAAAACAAAAACATATACAACTAAAAATGTAAATAAATATAAATGAAAATAAAAATCATTATTCTTTTTTTTATTACAATTTTTTGTGATGAATTTAGTTCGGCTTAAGGTCATGGGTTGCAATAATAAAAACCAAATTTTTAAATTTTGTTTTTAATTATTATTTTTATTTTCGATATTTCGGACAATTTTATTGTCCATCTTCAGGAAAATATTTAGTTATCTGAATAATAACCGCGGAGTTAAAACGTCTTTCCTTGTTTGAAGTTTCTGTTCTGTTTTTTGTTAAAAAGTAACCCGGTTAAGACGGACTCCGAGGGACCAAAAAAATTAGTTCGTCTTAAGCGAGGTTTGTATTAAGCGGTTTTTTTAACGATAAAAAATATGTACTTATTAAAAAAAAAAAAACAAGATTTTTACATAAATAAAAAATAAAATTAACATTTCATGCATTCACAATTACAAATTAAATTAAAATTCTTCATTAAAAAAAAAATATGTTATTTTGTTCTGAGTGACTGAATTAATTCGTTATAAGTTTTTCTATTACCAAAATACTATTGTCAGCTTCTTCGGCACACGATTTTGTTCGAATATATATATCACTTGACAAATTTTCAACATCGGGAGGATTAATAATAATGATAAAGTATGTGACGTCAAAACATTAGCATCTATATCTAGAAAGTCATCCACGGATATGAAATTCATATTAGCTCTATCCCATTAAACGGATAAAGAGTGTACTAAACATCGCATTGTGGAAACCAAAAAAAGAGACGAAAACGACAACTCTTACGTTTTCACTCAATTCAAAGTGACATTTGCGATACAGAAACCCCAAAATGAATTTCTTCACTCATTTACACGAATTGTTTGAGTGACACGTCTTACAAAAGCAGACCGTAACTATGACTTTGTAATTCATTCATAAAACATATAAATATTAATTTTTAAAAATAATGTTTAATCTAAAATACTAAATAATAACTATATGGTCGGTATTATGGATCAATACGATCTTTTGTTTATAAAGGATAAATCATCCTATTTAGTACTTCACCCATTTCAGATTGTTCAAAATAACTATTTTGTTAACCCCAAAACAATGCAAGGATCCTCCCAGCAAAAATGTTGCTGACTTTAATATCTGTTTTTTTTAGTCACAAAAAAACTGCTAATTTTAGCAGTTTTTTCTGTAACGTTTTTTTTTTTAACTTGTTTTTAGTAGTTTTTGCTGGTATTTTTACAGATTTATTTCGATGAGTTTACATAAAGAAGAAAGTTCATAAAGAAGTCCTGAAGAGTTAAAGCCTGTAATTAAATTCATACTGTGTATATACATTATTTCCTTTAGTAAATTTAGGTACAAATATTATCGAAATCGAAAATATTGCAAATTTTTTATTTATAAAACCTTATAACAAGACTTATCTTTAGCTTGATAGGTGTTTTATGTTTCCTAGGGTATTGAAACACAAACCATTTGATAATCGCATATATTCATAAAAAAATTTATGGATTTTGTTTATTAACGATTTAGACGATCATTGATCGGCCATGTCATTAAATATATAATAAAGTATCGTCAATTAGCTCTCAGTGCAGTAAGAACAAGTAATCGCCCATAATTATACACCGCCAGGTTCAGCGGAAACATGAGACCTTAACCATTAAATTGGTTAAGGTGTCATGTAATATACAGTTACGGGCAAAAAAATAGGGTCACTTTTTCGTAACACAATTTAACATTAAAAAAAATGCAACAAATATGCTGGTGAAATTTGCAATATTATTTCTAGATTAAAGTTCAATAACAACTCTTTATTTTATGAATCAATCAAAACATTCTTGTTGCAATTTAAAAAAACAACAAAAAAATTGCATATTAATTATAGTATTAATTGCAATTGTCTGAAAAAGACATTAAAATTCAAACTCAAACAAAAATCAAACTTTGCTCTCTGGCAATTCTTCCCTAACTACGTAAGCGCCATCTATCGAATATACAAAGAATATATCATAGATATGGCATCACTTACAACATATGGGAAAACAGTGGACATTAGAGTGAGGTAAGTTTCTAAAAATAGAACTGTTGTGTTGTTGGAGTTGTACTTCTGAGATTATGTATGCAAGAACAAAAACACCGTGTATTGAATAAAACTAGTTTTAATCACAACAAAACTCGATCTGACGATAGCTCAGAGTGCTAAAGCGCTCTGTCTAACGTCTAGTGCGAGTGCATGTGGCATTATAAATCAGTTTATCTATACCACGGTCAGTGATTGCACAGTAAATTTCATATAGACGCAATCGAACAAATAAAAACATAACA
Source organism: Delia radicum (assembly GCA_021234595.1). Taxonomy (NCBI): domain Eukaryota; kingdom Metazoa; phylum Arthropoda; class Insecta; order Diptera; family Anthomyiidae; genus Delia; species Delia radicum. The sequence continues at coordinate 55,459,618 of CM037855.1, read as the reverse complement.
AATATTACATTATTCAAAAAATTCAAAAAACAGGGTCACTGACAAAAGGTTCAATACCAGAAACTGCGCAGTCTGATTTAGAAAAAATTGAAAATTTGCAATGTAGTTATGATTTTTAGAAAATACACTCATTCTTCTCTACCACGCCCTTCAGCACAAAATATATAATTAATTACATTTTTCAAAAGTCAAAAAAATAGTATGCAAATTATACGAAATAGTCAATAGTCCTTGCAATTTTTAAATTAAATATTTTGATGGTGTATGTATTTAATAGACAGACTATTTTCGGTAACTTTATTGTACCAACTTTGGAAACCAAGGTTAAAAAAGTCTGGGATCTTGAAAATCGCGATAATTTGCCTGCTAACTGAAATTTTCAATACTCGATTAAAAATGTTTCTATACACTCAAGTTGATATCATTATATATGTTTATATATTTATCAATATATTTCGATATATGTTCATATCTTATACTTAGTTTATGAAAAATTTTTAATATGTCGTAATATATCATCATACATATATCATTGACCATATGTTCTACTGTATATGATCATATGCAAGTGTATATGGTACAATCAATCAACAATAATTCTATCACTTTTGGCAAAAACATATCATTATATATAAATATATATCGGTCATTTACTAAAAGACTGTCATATATAAAAACGCGATTTTTGAGTTAATGATGCAGATTTTTTAGTTACTCGTATATCATGCCTCATATTGTGTAAACATGTCTTATTAACATCATGTATACTATTCGACTTATGCCCGTAATTTCAAGCAATAGATCCCTACCGGTGCTTAGATATCTACCCGTATACACGAACAAAATCGGGTAGGTATCTAAGCACCGGTAGGTAAATATTGCTTGAAATTACGGGCATTAGAGGAGAATATATATTTTTTTCTGGAAGTGGGTGCAAAGAGTATATACTTTTTAGAGAAACTGTGCTACTCACGGGTCTCTCGATAGTTAGCTAACTCTCACTAACAGAAACATGCATTAAAAGCCTATTTATAAAAAACGTGACCAAATAAAGAGAGAAAAGCAGATATGGATCAAGAGACAGATATGGATTGGATTTTCTGAAAAATTGTGTTTTTTAAGATATGTCAGTCTTTTAGTAAATGAGCGATATAGTAAAATTTAATAAGAAAAATTTTATCACTTTTATATATTTTTTTATCACCGGTTATAACTAGAATATAAATGAGTTTCAAAATTAACTGCAAAATACCTAAAAAACTTCGGTTTTTTTGTTTTGTAATGATTATTAATATTTTTTTATTAAAGTACAGTAGAATCTCAGAAATTAGAACCACTTGTATATCGGGCAGTTCTAATTTCTGAAAAGTTATAATTTCTGGACATTTTTTTTACAGAAAATTATAATAAAACTAGTTGTGTAAGCTTTAATTTAACACAAAACAATTTTTATTTAATAATATTTAATTAATTGAACATATTAAATTCATAGAAAAACTTTAAAATTTTTATTTTTATTATTAGGTATTTAATTTGTACAAGCATATCAAAATTCACATGCATATGACCGAATTGTACTCACCAGGAATAACTCGGGGATTCCCCGTTTTAATTTTACTTCAATGAGCAAAAAAATAATTTGTAGTGAAAATACAAAACAAAATAAAAAAAACTTACAGAAATTAGAACCACAGGTTCATATTTCAGAGCGTAAGATTCTACTGTACTAAAAACCAACATTATAATTATTAGGTTTTAAACCAACGAACGTACAGACTAAAGAAGAATTTTATATGCCAACTACATTTAGAGAAACAGTTGTTAAGAGGTTTTTTAGTGCATATGTTTTAGTATATGGGGCGTTTCATCTCAAGTAACCTAACTTTTGAAAACGATGTCTTCCGATCGGGATGAAATTTGCTCCAAGGATAGTAATATCTGAGTTAGAGGGGGGTCAAAAATTTACATTTTGGCCAAACAGGTTTTTTTCTCATCCATGCAACTTATTACCTATTGTTCTTAGCAAAAATTGACCTAAATAGTTTGGATAGCTATTTCTTCAATCTATCGAAAAAAATATTAAAAAAAAATAAAATTTTTGACTATTTTTTTTCAAAATCAAAAACTTTTTTGACTTTTTTTTCAAAATAGACCATTTTTTTTTCTCAAAACAAAGCTTAGGTTTTTTCCTTTAATTGCTTTTTGGGCGCATAGTGGGATGCGAGTGGGATCTATCAAAATAAATGTTTTGTGACCCAAGACAAAGGTTTTTCAATTTTTAGCATATGCACTATTTTGAATTATTTCCTATTTGTGTGTAAGTGTTTCTAAAACCTTAAAAATAAAAATTCTACTGAGAAACTAGACAAATTAACCTTTCCGACAGTATGGAACAAACCTAACTAAAATTTCATACCCTCGATACTGTAATACCCACAATATGCTACACCCCCAAAATTTTTCCACCCCGAACATTTTTTCTGAGTCTTGTATCTGCCTTTCATTGCGGCTTTTTTGTCAATCCTATAGGTAGTTTTGAGCGAACGTAATATTAATTGTGATTTTTATTGTCAAAATATCAGGTGCCCCAGACACAAGTTTTTGAATCAGTTTTAAATATTTTATGACCGTTCTCCGAAATACCAGTTTATTTATTACTATATGACACATGACTTTAAAAAGTGTTTGGAGAGGTAGAGGTAGTATATTAAAAAAAAAAGTTAAAAAAGTTTTTGATTTTGAAAAAAAATAGTCAAAATTTTTTTTTTAATATTTTTTTTTTTTTTGAAAGATTAAAGAAATAGCAATCTAAACTATTTAGGACAAATTTTGCTAAGAACAATAGGTAATAAGTTACATGGATGAGAAAAAAACACCTGTTTGGCCAAAATGTCAAATTTTTACCCCCTCTAACTCAGAGAGTTATTGACCGATCTTGTTCAAAAAGTGTGTCTAAACTACTATCCAATATCACTAACCTTGGTGCAAATTTCATTCCGATCGGAAGGCATCGTTTTCAAAAGTTGGGTCACTTGAAATGAAACTCCCCATATATATACAAAATTTTGTGTTTATTATACAAAACTAATGCAGAGAATACATTAGACAACACAAATTAACTTTATAATTTAATCAAAATTGCAAAAAGCATGAGAATTAATTAATTAAAATACCACTGTTAACACATTTTTTCGACACTCTCTTAAAACCACTTCCGGTTTTTAGAAGAGAGCATTGGAAACATCTTGAAATGAAATGAATTTCAATTTAAATAGTTGCTTAGTTCCACTATAGGCAATATACTTCATTCCACTGATCCTGCTTTGTGTTTAACAAAATATTTGTTTTGAACAATCTGAAATTGCTGAAGTACTAAATATGGTGCTTTATCCTTTATAAACAAAATATCGTATTGATCCATAATACCGACCATATAGTTATTATTTAGTATCACAAGGACGTGTAAAGTTTGCTGTTAATTTCTGCTCATGAAAAAATTTGTTAGTCTTCTACTTGAAAATTTTGCCAACAAAGAATGTGATTTTCTTCATGATTTTCTAAATGTTTTATTTTTGTTTTACGTAGCGTTTTAAATTTATTATATGTTCCAACTTCAGGTTCATAAAAAGCATACATATTAAGATATAATAAAGGGTCCGCCAAATAACTTTTGTTTTTTGAAAAAGCTATAAAAAAAACTACTGAATATTTTCTCAAATTTCTTTTTTTATTTGAAAGTACAATCCTTCCGGTTAATAATGAAAAATAATTTCATTCAAATGGCTGCCTCGGCTGGCCATGCAGTAGCCTTTACGATCGGTCCAATTTTTAAGCACATTATCGATTGTGTGCAGCTGTATTTCACCAATGGCTTCCTGTTCCGTCCTGTTGAAACCAAATGTTGCCAACATCCTCCTCTTCAATTTTTGTGAACAAAAATTCGTTCAACATGGCCCGATAACGATCGCCATTGACTGTAACGGCCACTCCTTGCTCACATTCTGCAACATTACCTTGATTTTCAAAGTAATGTCGCAATATTTCCCAGCGTTGTTCAAGCGTATACACAACCATATTCGTTCAGCGGAAGGATAAAACTAATTATCTGTCAAATCAGACATGAGCTAAGTGTTACCATTCACGAAATAAGCACTAGTTAAAAATAAAAACGTTAGATGGCAGACCCTTTATTATTTTTTTAAATTAATATTTATATATTTTTAAATTAATTACAAGTAGTACTTAATTGGATTAAAATAAAAAGTCTGCGCTCTAAAACATTTTAATTCTTTTTTAATTATTTAATAAAAAAATTATTAAATAAAATTGTATCAAATTATATAAAATTGTATCATATTTTTCGGATCAAAATATGTGATATTGTTATTTGGAATATTGCCAGCAATGTCGCGATTTGATAATGATTGATAATGCTCAAAAGTGTGCATGTTTAGTTAACTTACATAAACAATATTTTAGATTTATAATTTATAGGTTTTTGTAGAACGACCAAGTAAATTTTTAAGAATCCAGTTTTTGATACATTTAAGTGAAAAGGATCGAATAACTTAAGTTTACTGTGTTTATTATCTTTACATAATCCTTTATTTTTCGCTTTTTTTGACTATTTTATCAACCAGAACCGATAAAAATAACTTAATTAACTGAACATGTGCACTTTTAAGCACAATCAACTAAAAAATTACATATTGATAGGAACATTCTAATAAATATTATAAAAAAGCATCCCTATTAAATTATTCGCAGTTTTGGAAAATAAATCAAATCTTTTAGTACTAAAAAGTGATTTATTCTTCTCTTGTTTTTCTTGTTATTAAAAATCACAATTAATAAAATAATTTAGCACAAATAATTATTGAAAATTCCTATTAGCAATTTATTGCGATTTTCAAGATCCCAGAATTCGAACGAACAATTTAAAGAAATATAATTTTTGAATAACGAATATTTCGAATAAATTTTGACGATTAATCGAATAACACGAATAATTTAAAAATACTTCTTTTAATAAAACTATTTAGAAAATTTACCAATTTCGGGAAAATTTATATTTAAAATGTTAATGCCCGGGTGAAAATTTTAATATGAAGTCTAATATTATATCTCATTTGATAAGTTCCCATATATAAGCACATACAAATTGATCTGAAAAATGGGTCATCTGCATGTATCTAATTATATCAAATTATACGTAATTTTATACAATTTTATCCGAGATTTGTCCATATCCGGGACATTAAATTATGTCTAGTTAGATATAAATAAATCTGATTTTATAAAACTTTAGCGGATTTTAGGTATGCTTTTCGTTACTTGAAGTTATGCTTTAAATTAAAAATATTTAAGGCAAAAATTTATATTTTTAGAAATCAACAATTTTAAAGACTAAAATTTTTTTAAATGAATCAACGAAATGATTAAAAAATAACAAGAAAAGCTTTCGTCTTTCAAAAATATATAATTAACTGGTATTGTCTTAAAAAATGTAGGCATTTGTTTATTTGAAATTATATAAAATAAATCACTTGCAAATAATTTCGTTATAAATTTAGTATGGTTCTATGTGAAGCCGAAATATTTATGGGATTATATGTATATAAAGCTATATAAAATTATGTATAAGGAAAATATTTTCAGTATGACGTCACATATAGTTTAATAAGACTTAGCATGGGACCATATATAATAATATCGATCATTACATATATTTAGATTATTATTATATGGCTAATGTAGTTACATATGGAGTAAGATTTGGAGATATATAATAATATCAAGTACCATATAAAAAAATCTCGCAATAAAAATTATCAGATGTATTTGTTTATAATGATATTAGTCGAATGTGACTTCATTCAAAGTGACTTACTCATATTATATATGACTAGATATAACTATTTTTATCCAGATGGACAAAGTAAAATCAAAATTCTATTGAAGAATTAACCAGTGATGGCAGGCAATATCGCTAAAATACCGTTATCGATTTAAAACCCTTTCCACTGACTATCGTTGTCCCTAAAATACCGTTACCGAAATAATTAAAATACCGTTATCCTTAAAATGCCGTTACCGAAATAATCTGAGTAGATCAGAAAAAATAATCGCTGTAAATATATATATTTTCCCAAATTTTCATCATAAACTAGCCAGTCATTGGATTTGCGTATAATGGGACGAATAATATCGGTTTCAATTGACATTACCAGAATAACTAAAATAACGTTACCCTTTAAATACCGTTACCGAAATAACTGAAAAGCCGTTAGCCTTAAAATAACGTTACCGAAATAACTCAAATACCGTCAACGACAATACCGTTACCGAAATAAGTAAAAATTCGTTAACCGATACCCGCATCGAATCGGCTACCATACTTGGAAATAACTGAACTTTTAAAAATTGTATTAATCGTTTGGACTCTATAATAATTTGTAAAGTATATGATACGACTTTCAATATGAAGCAATATAAAGGAATCCACAGACAAAGTGACGTCGTTGAAAAATAACATGATTTTTTTTTAAGTTTAAACTATACAAAAACTACATATAAAAAACATTGCTATATTACAACGATAGCACGTTAGCACTTAAACTGTGAATTACATTTATGCAATTTCTACGTTCACTAAAATAAGATCATAACAGCTCGATACACTAAAACTATCACCGATACATATTTAAGTTTTCAATGAATAATGTAATACCAAATGGCGCATAATTGAGGAATATTTTTACGTTACTATAGTCTAAAATGAGTGCATTTGAAAATTGGTACTGTTGTAGTATTCAAATTGATGCCAAAATTCTTAAAATTTTGAGATTATAGGATAAAATACCTTACGAATTTAAGTATATTTAAAATTATTTTTATTCGTTATTCGTTCGATTAATCGAATAATTTTTCAAAAAGTAGTCGTTCGATTAAAAATTGTTTGATCGTTTATTTTTAATTTATAACAAGACTTGAACCTCCGTATATTTGCAAAAATAAAGAAAATCAAACATATTAGCTAGTTTGATACTACACTCAAAAAAATAAGTTAGTAAAACGTCTTGTAAATCAGGTATACTATTTTTTAGCAAATTTTTATGCTAAAATCGTGTTTTCAGCTAAAATTTTTGTTATACTTATTCAGCACTTAACTGTTTTATACTAATGCTTTACTAATATTTTACTAATGTTTTACTAAAAAAAATTGTGCTGATAAGCACATTAATAGTGTGGACGACAACCAGATTAAAAGATATACGCAGAATGAAGCAGATGTCGCGGCATGTCAAGATAGAGAAGAGGAAAATGATACTAAAAAGTACAACTCTAATAAGACATATAAAAAAATCAACCATGGAAGATTTTTGTATCTGTTTTTCATACATAAAACAAAATTAAGGATTTAAACAACTTAAATTTTGCGTTGTCACCGGCTTATGAAAATAATTGTCTATTAATTAAATAAAAGACAAAATAAAATATTTAGATTAGATTAGATTAGATTATATGGCACTATGCACCGCGACCAACTTAGGTCTTTTGTGCTGCCTAAAGTTACCCTAAAGATTCAAGCTACCTATAAAGCCAATAATCCTATTAGGCAAAATCTTCATAATGTCCGAAGGGGAGACAAAGCGATTGCCAAGAAACTTGGCACGCCTTTCACATAGCCTCGGACATTCGCAAAGAACATGCTCTGATGTCTCAGCTACCAGTTCGCAAAACCTACACTCATCCGTGTCCGAAAGACCACTTTTGCGCAGGTGGTATCTGAGATTGCAGTGTCCAGTCAGGTAAGACACCAGGGTTCTCAAGTCACCCCTCCCGAGGGACAAGAGTCTCCTCGATCCTGCACTGGAAAAAGAAATTAATCTCTTAGCCTGTCGTTGGCCAAGAGAGTTTTCCCAATAGAGAGAGAATTCTGACTCCCTCCACGACCCGAGCTTCTCCCTAACATACCCCAAAGGTATACCACAGAATGGTTCAGGTCCAATAAAGGGCCTTCGGGCCCCGCAATTAGCAAGACAATCTGCCCTCTCGTTGCCCTCATGCCCCTCGTGACCAGGAACCCACCCTAAGGTAAGCGAGTTGCGCCTGCCAAGTCGGTTAAGAGCCAGAATGCATTCCATGACCAGACCAGATGACACCTCATAGGACATTAAAGCCCTTAATGCCGCCTGACTGTCGGAAACAATGTAGATGCGAGATCTAATAGTGCCCCTTCGTAGACACTCCTCCGCGCAGACACAGATAGCAAAAATCTCTGCCTGAAAAATGGAGGGGTATCTACCCATGGGTAAGGCCCGTTGGAAACCTGGTCCATAGACACCCGCACCAGTGTCACCATTCGCATGCTTTGAGCCATCTGTGAACCATATCTGAGAACCCCGCTCTGGCTCCCAGGATCTGTTGGTTCACATGGCCCTGTCGAACAGCATCACTTTAAAGTTCCTATCAAAGATGTACTCCGGTGACCTCCTTTCCGTAACCTTTGTAACCGGGTCATCAATTAGGATTCTAGCGATCCTCATGTGACCCCTTAGATCACCTCCCCTCATGTCACCGAATTCTCTAAGTCTGGAGGATCCTATGCAGGCAGCCTCCATTACAGAAATATGCAATGGTGGTATCCCCAGCATAACCCCCATGGCATCCGTCGGGCAGGTTCCGCCTGCCCCCGTTATGCCAATACACATAAGACGGTAGATCCTCTTGAGAGCATCCCTTGCCCCTACCTGTTCAACCTTTGGCCACCATGCCAGGGCAGCATAGGTGATCACAGGTTTAACAATGGTGTTAAACGACCAGTAGACCATCTGCGGCCTTAGACCCCATGTCTTACCAAAAAGCCTTTGGCAGGCATAATATGCCCTTGTGGCCTTCTTGGAGACATAGTCAAGATGTTCATTCCAGGTAAGGGATCTGTCAAGAGTCACGCCGAGGTACTTAACACTTCTGGAAAAGCCCACCGTGGCCCCATCAAGGACAGGCATTGTCAGGTTAAGTTTCCTCCTATTCGTAAATGGTACCAGATAAAATATTTAAATTTAATATGTATTTCTAAACTAAATGTTTATAGATTAATTATCTAGTGTGGTCAAATTGCAAGCAAACATATACAGACATGTAGACAGAGTAAAGCGAAAGACAAAGACACACATCTTAGGTAGATTTTTATGGTTCATTTTTCGTATTGCAAAAAAGGGTTGTTTTTTTTCGTTTCGTTTGCTTTTGGTTATTTTTTCGTTTCGTATCTATAATTATCTTCGGCAGTTGCGTCCTTTAAAATATAGCATCATTTAGACAACCATTGATGTAAGTAGTTGAAAGAAAATTTTTGTTATGTTATATATATTTATTTCTATATATTTTATATTTTTTAAATTAATTCATGTCTTCAATGTGGGAAAATGAATATTTTTATATTTCGTAATTATTGTAAGTTATTTTTAAAAGATTCACAAAAATCTGTTTTATGAATTTTAGCACATAAATTAACTAAATTACAATTTTTCTACAAATTTTTTGCGTTTTTTTCAGTCTACTAAAATTCAGCAAAAAATTTATTAAGTTTTAGCAAGGTTTTTGTATTTCTAATCCACTAAGTGATAGCAAAACTTTTGCTGTGTCTACTAATTTTGTTGCTAAAAATCACCTCGCTGATTTTCAGCAAAAGATTTTGCTGACATTAGCAATTTTTTTGCAAGCACCCTCCTGACTAAAATTTTGCTGACTCAGCAAAATTTTTTGCTGACTTTACAAACTTTTTTTTTGAGTGTAGTATTTCGATCTGGCTAAATATCTCTTGAGAACCCGAAGTTTTAGAAAAACTTCGGGTTCTGAATAGGCAGAGCTTTAACTGAATATGCAGAACTTTAACAAAAAACCTATTAATTATAAATTTTGTTCCATCTATGACTTCTTAGTAATGAAACACGTGGCTAGGGTATTTTCCTAACAAGCATGATGACGTTACTAAACTTTGAAGACTAAAAATGTTCTGTTTATATAAAAAAAAATAGTTCTTACTCTGTCTCAAGTAATATTTTTACATTCTAATTAGTTATTTGTTTTACATCTATATTATTTTAATTTCATAACGTGCTTTCAACCTCCGTACATTTACAAAAAAAGCAAATCAAATATATTAGCTAGGTTGATACTACTACTTCGATCTGTTTATTCGAACAAAGACAAAGTGTGCTCCCAAATGAACGTTTACACGTTAATAGAGACTGGGTTAAGTGATAGTTTACAATAAAACATTTTAGTAATTTAAATTTTGTACAGATTTATATTCTGTATCATCTTATATAAAAGTTAAACGTTAAGTTAATTTTTCTGGTATGCAATTTCAGTTGTGATTTTGCTGTCCACTTATATTGATTTTTTTTTTTTTTTGATATTTCAATAGTTTTTTTAATTGGTAATACTCCGAGACGTCTCTAAGACTATCCACTACATAGAACTTCCGTTCGGGAAGATACATAACTAGTGTCGTACAATATTTGAATTTTTGAAAAAAAAAATATTTTTTAGTAGTTTGGCTCGTTTTTCTGCTTCAGCATTCTTCTTTGCATTCCTATTCGCAACTTTTGCCACTTTAAATGTAATAAGCCCAACAATTTGTTTAACTTGGCGCACAAAATGTTTCGAACATTGCACGCGTCGTGCTATTTCGCTCTTAAAATCGTATCCACCTTCATGGCCCTGGAAGAGTTTCTCTGTTTTACCAGTTTCGTGTTTTCTGCCAATTGTTAAACTGTACTACCACATTTAAAACAAACTGACTGGTTACGTGTAATTATTTTGTGATTTTTTTAAAGTCCAATTTGGATTATTTCGAAAAGTTTAAAAATTGTTTGAGCACTTGCTTTTGATTATTTATTGTGGACTAACTATACAATTAGTTTTGAAAACTTAAAAATTTTTTTTTATCTGACACATTTTTCAATCATAGTTAGACTATGATTGAAAAATGATGATCTATCGGAAAAAAAAGTTATAAGGAAAAATGTATGTTAACATTTGTTTGGGTGCACACTTTAGTACAATTATCTTCAAAGGTTCAAAGATTATAAACTATTTATATATGCCTGTGTGTATGTTTAGCTTACACATGAATCAGAAACAAACTGCAATTACATATTCAACACTTACAAGGAAGGTATCCCTGTCCGGACCATCAGGTCTAGATGAAACTTTGATATTTGGTTCAACGCAAAACATAAGATATGTGAGCACTAACACATAAGAAAGCGAATACCGAAAAATGTCAGAACAGAAGTATAAGCGATTTTCAATCCTATTTCCCACTACCCAGCTTCACTTCCCTATATAAAATGGCCTTATACTTTTTCTTTCTTTGAATAGTATACAAATTTGTATTGATTGTCTTTGAAATGTTTTTCCTTTGATACATAAATTGTTTATATTACACAGCTTTACAAAATTGACCAGTTAAATCAAAAACAGGAGTACCGGCCACTGATCCTAAATATTTCGGCTATGCTGATATTAATGGTGTACCCAGATTTTTTGCACAATTACGTTAACGTTTTGCATGTTTTAACGATGCTTTTTATACATAAAATTTTAAAAATAAGATATTTTCTCTTAATTGTTTATGGTAAATACTGATAAGACCTTCAGCAACACTTGGCTATCATTTTGTTTAATAAATTGTCAGCATTAACAAGTAAATCCTCGGGTTTTCTGAGTATTAACTATATTTCACTATTTTTTCACAAAGGATCAAAGCATTTTTGTGCATAAGCAAAATGGTCAATTTAAACAGTTGTTTCGTTTCAAAAGAACAAAGTGTGTTTCATGGGGAAAACGCGTTATGACATCTTTTGTTATAATATCGAAATAGCTTAAAAAATTACGTGTACTAAAATTCAGCCAAAATCTTAATATTTGCTAAAGTTATTTTAACAAAAACTTTCATTGCAGTGAATGTCTACCAAATATTTTCAAATTGTATTTTAAAAATGTTCACATATTTGTACACCGAAAAAATTCTCAGTTATTCGCAACTAAATTTTTAAAATGCGTCTCAGGTGAAACATTAATTAAAAACAACTAATTTTGTTTCATTGCACATTGCACTCAAAGGAAAAGCTTCATTATATTTATGAAGTCTTTCATTAATACTTTGATTTTCGTCCAAAGTAACACTTCATAAATATGATGAAGCTCTTTTATAAAAGTTTAAAATGAAGACAAGCATCATGAAACATTTCATAAATATGAGGAAGTTTTAGTTTTCATGAAATTTTTATAAAATGAAAAAATTTTCTTTGGTAGCGTATAAACACAATAAATGCTCGAGCCAATGGCGAACATTTATAATACATTATTTTTAAAACCCAACATTTTTGCAACTGCAATTCAGAAAATATCAATTGATATTAATGTTTATTAAAATTCAGGAAAAAAAATTAGAAACTTTTATTTTGCATTTAAAAACATTAATTGATGTTAAGAATTGTCGTTTCCACTGAAATTTATAAAAATTAAAAAGAAAAAACATGGTTGAGGGAACCATATTAGAAGAGCATCATACATTCTTGGATTTATGATTGCGACAACCATGTTACTATCGTTGTGACAACCATACTCTTATCTACTTCTGTATCATAATATGATAATTAGATTACCATATTATGGTTCCAAACAGATCCCAATTTTATCATATTATGGTTCTGGAAATTTTTATGATTTATCATAATATGAGCCTTACAGACTTCTCCCAGCATTCTTTTGAAGGTGGATTAAAAAGATATGCATGTTTTTTAATAGTATATTTATTTAATAATTCACACTTTTAATTAAACTTAGGTTTAAAATAATTTCAGTAATCAAATTGTCTTTGCGCTGAAGCAAAAGCTTTGTGAAATATTATTTCAGCAATACAAGCTATAAATCTGATTACACCATAAATCACTCACAAAAATATTTCTAAGTATACAATTTCACAATACATTTATAATAATCAAACCATGTTTGCAGCAATCATAACAGTTGCATTATCACCATATCATAGTCCTAATTATCATAGTATTATCATGGACAAGAATTTCGTCATCAATTCTTACCATATTATGATTATTTCGTACTACAGACTTAAAAGCAAGTGCATTTTGTTAAAATTTTTCTTTCATATTTTTTTTTTTCTTTAACAATATTTTTTTGCGTTATTACAGAAAATGAAAAAACAAAGCACTTTTTTATCTATTTATACTTAATTCGTAACACTTTTATGTAAATATAATAAAAAATAACTTTATTTAAGGGGTGCGTGACAATAAAAAACTTTTGCCTAGACTTCCAGGGTAGACAGGGTGATACTACAACTTATTCCTTCTTCCACAAAACAAATCACCATTGCAATTAACACCACTAAGTGTTTGTCTATTTTTAATGTCTTTTTTTTAATATTATTTAATTTATTGCATCTGACTGTTTCTCTCTCATAACTTATTTTCACAAAATCTCAAACAAGAATGAAACTAAAAGTGCGAAGACGCTCATTAAAGAAACCGACTGATAATCTTATAGTTGGTACAACTATAATATGGCTGTAGTTACATAGAGGAATATAATAATAAATGCTATATTATTATTGTAGACAATACAATAATATGATAACTGAAAAGAAAGTGAAATTTTTACTAGAACATGAAGAAAGCAACCATATTATTGGTGGAATATGATTGATACAACAATAATTTAATTCAACCACCCATTTATGGCTGAAGGAAACACAGTTTTCTGGCCGCAATCATAGTGCAACCATATTTTTTCTCTGCGTGTAGTTACTGACAACGATGTTGTTAATTAAAAAAAAATAAATATGAAAATATGTTAAAACAACCGCTTAAAAGTTCAAAAACCACCAAACTATTTAAGCAATAGAAAGATCATAGATTTTGGTTAAACTAATGTCCGAATAAAACTTAAAATTTATGTAACACTTCTCATATGTTTGTGTTGTTGCATCTCGGGTATAATATAAAAGTTTAAAGCCACCGAACAAGCCTTTTAATTAACTGATAAAACTAATAGGTTCCCATAATTATTTGTTTCTCTCCCTCTGTAAAAAACACATATTTTGTTTAAAAATATCTTATCAGAAATAAATTAACTTAGCTCAAATCCAACTAGACTTTAAAGAGTTTCACAGTAGCAAAATGATTTGATTAGCTTTCACAGAATAGGCCAAATGTACAAGCAAAAGTGTAAAATATTTTTATGTAACTTTTATTAATTTCGTTTAAATTGAATTAAAATTACTCTGACAATTTTGAATAAATATTTGTTCAGTTTTCAGTTAATTTGAAACTTTTTGGTATTAACTGAGGAATTCTTTAACTGACTAACGGAGAAATTTTATCGGAGTATGATATTTGTAATAAAGTTTTAAAATATTTGGTAGACATTTACTGTAATGAAAGTTTTTGTTAAACTAACTTTCGCATATATTACATTTTTTTACAGAATTTTGGAACACGTAATTTTTTTAATCCCATACATATAATACTAAATGATGAACTTATAGGTCATAATTTTTCGCAATGCGTAAAACTATTTTGCGCACAAAATGCGTAAAACTATTTTGCGCACACTTTTGTATACAATAATACACACTTACAGTATTTTTACCAATTATGTGTTTACAATTAAACACATTATGCCTAAAAGAAGTATTATTTTGTTAAATACATTTTTTACGCACAAAGTTTGTAAATATACTAACTTATAATAGTAATAAATATTTTGACATTTTTAAATTGAAAAAAAAAAACAAAATAAAACAAATTAAAAAAGCTAAAAAAATCTAAAAAATTTAATTTATTGAGAATTTTAGTGAAAAAAAATGTATAAATAGAGTATTTGTGATAGTGAATTAAAAAACTTCCTAATGTACCAAAAACGTTTATTTCCAAGTGCTTGCAGAATAATTGTGGAAAAATATTTTCAAAATATAATATATGTACAGAGCTTTAAAGAATTAAATTCTTCATTCGATTTTTTCAGTCGGTTTTTATATATTTGTACATATTTCGAAAACTAATGGAGCTGGAGGAAAAATTTTTGCACCACGATCATAAATTTCGATTTGATTGGCTGGATTCGTAAATCGGGGTTTTTTTCGAAAAGCAAACATCGCAGATAAAAAAGATTATTTATTTGAAACATAGCCTATGTTTCAAAACTAACAGAGATAAATAAGTGACACGGACAACTTTTTCCAATTTAAGCTATTTTTTTGTTTTTATCAATTGTGGTGATTTTTTTAAATTTTCACGATTTTTTACTTTTGCAGTTTTTAAATTTTGAAGTTTTTTTTTTTATTTTGGCGATTCTAGCAATTTTTCTCATTTTTTGGCGATATTTTTAATTTTTGGTGATTTTTTTTTTTAATTTTGGCGATTTTTAAATTTTGTCAAATTTTAGTGATTTTTTTTTTTAATTTTGGAGATTTTTTTAACTTTTGTCGATTTTTTTCAATTTAAGTGATTTTTTACATTTTTAGAGATTTTTTCAATTTTGGAGATTGTTTTAAATTTGTTGGGGAATTTTTTAATTTTAACGATATATTTTCAATTTTAGCGTTTTTTTTTTCAATTCTGGCGATGTTTTTCAGGTTTACCAATTTCGGCAATTCCCAAATTGTAAATCGATTAAGTAAAAAATAGATTGAATTCCCAATTATTGAATTCGTAATGATTGAACTCCCAACTATTGACTTCCCAACGGTTGAATTCCCAATGATTGAATTCAATAATTGATAATATCGAATGAGCAAAATTGATTGAATTCCCCACTAGTAAGTTCCAAAGAATGAATTCTCTGCGATTGATTAAGAAAAAAAAACATTCGATTTAAAAAAATCCGATTTGATTTTTTCAAAATAGAATTCAATCTTTGAAGCTCTGTATATGTGCAACCACTTATATACAAATATTTATTATTAAATTTATTATTATACAAGACATTAATAAAACTCTCTCTAAAAATTATTTTTTGTTTTATTTTAAACATTTTTTGGACTTACCGCAAGGTAAACATACGCATTTTTAGGGGGTTTTTACGCATATAAAAATGTATTTTTCGCATTTTATCCGTATATTTACAAGTAAAGCGTGTTTTTTTACTCAAAAATTCAGTAAAATTATTCATTTATTTTTAAATTTAATTACATTTCTACGCACTTGCATAGTACATCTACACGCTTTTTGTTGACCAACTTACACGTAATGTGTCTATTTTTTTCCATTTACACACATAGAGTAAATTTATTAGATTGTTGTTTATGCACAAAAATACTTTAATACATTCCGAAATTGGATGATAAACTGGGAAAATAGTATAAACCAAGAAAACCCGTGGATTTACGAGATTTCCCATACAAATTTCTTCCAATAATCACTTAAATTTTACGAGATAATTTATAAACCCCATCAATAATCTCTTAAAAGTCAGGGTTTGGCAATGATTTTAGTGCTTTTAGCTGTGTTTAGTGGCATATTTGCCAAAATAGTACTCACTAAACATACTCACTAATGGTGGAACTGTAAACACAGAAATTAAAAAAAAAATAATTTTAATTTTTAATAAAAATCAATAAATCTTGAATATATATAGCGCAACAAAACGTGTATTACACTTATATTTGTGTTAATTGTGACATTAGTATCCTTCTGGCGAAGAAATTCTATGAAAATAGTTCCTCAACAGCTGGGGACTTCCTCTCACAAAAAACATAAAATAATCATCTTTAAACTAGTCATCCTTATCTAAAAAGGTTTCCATACACAGAAAAAAAAAATTGCGCCAAGTACACATTTTGTTGAATAAAAAAAAAATAATCAATTACTTTTTTAATTGATTCAATTAAAAAGTAATCAATATTTTTGTTTATTTAAAGTAATCAATATTATTTAAAATATTGGTTACTTTTTAATTGAGTCAATTAAAAAAGTAATTGAGTCAGTTAAAAAAGTAATTGATTATGTTTTTTTTATTCAACAAAATGTTTACTTGGCGGAATTTAAGAAATATTTTTTTGTGTGTATCAATATTAATGTTGTATCACATCTAAAGTTAATAAATATTGTATACCGGCAATGAAGAATATGTTTTTTGAAATATTTTGTTAAATTTTAGGTCCGATCACAAATATTTTTTGTTTACAAAAATAAACAAACAGCTGTTTACGAGATAGTCAAAACCGCATCAAACTCATGTGAACAGTTTTGAGATAATTGCAAATCTGATAGCTAAATTACTTATAAATCTTGATTGTGTGGTAAAAACAAGAGGCACCATATTCCTTATTATCAGGGCAAGTTTAAAATTTCACGAAAAAAGTTTAAAATTTTATGCAAAATTGCACTAAAAACCTTACAAAACGGCACAATTAATGGCAGAAATAGAAAAAAAAAATATTTCAGGGGCCGAATTACGGCATTCGCGATGAAGTGAAATCGTTCAAAAACAGCTTTCTTAAGTAAGAGTAACTACAAAAAATACTAACTATGAAAGCACCAAGTTCTACATTTATTTCCCCTCAAGGACCGAACTACAACATCGCTGATAGCAAACATTTCTTTTTAATGTTTAATTTTTAGAAATAGAGAATTAATTTCGATGGAAAAATGAAGATCACGAATGCCGTAATTCAACACCAGATATAAAAACTTAAATATTAAAGTTCATTTCAATTTTAGTTTATTAAATTTTGATTGCATAGTACAATCATGTGCCTTTTCAAGTTATCAAAAACAAGCGATCTTCAATTGTCGCATAAAATAGTTGAATACAGGAACATAATTGGAAGCAAGAACTTCTGTAGGGGATAATGTTTTTGAATCCGCTTCGTTCTTATTAAAAAATATATTATTTTTTATTTTAGTCATTGTTTGTAGGCCACAATGTAGTTTGAAATCATTAGTAAATTTTTCAATAATATAGTTTCTGTTTGCATCTTTAATTGTCTTAAGCGCGATCTATAACACCTAACCTTTCGTTTTTAAAAAGTTTAAAATTTAGTGGTGCTAAAACACATTCGAGATTACTTTTTTTATGCGATTAGTCAGAATTTATTGCAGGGTTTTGAAAGATAAATATAAATAGAGGGCGATTAAAGCAAATAAATAAAAAAATCTTTAAAAAATTTTTATGGAAAACAAATTCTAAAATGTATTGCAAGACAGTAGAAAATGGCATTTTGTGGCAAGGTGGAGCAAAGATGGCATTTTTGCAAAATAATCTAAAAAAAAAATATCAAGAGTATTTTGTGGCAAATGCCATAAAAAGATTACCCTTTTTATCTCAATTTACCTTCAGAACTGATTTTATCCGAATATGAACTACTCTAAAAAAAACTTAGTTGAAAATTTTGTTAAACGCCTATTTAAAATATTTAACTAACTTAAAGCAATTTTTTTTTGCCGAATTTGCGTTTTTACCATAAATTTTAGTTAAACGCTTTTACTAAAAACTAATTTTGAACAAATGTTTAACCAATTTTTGTTGCTACTGAAATTGTGCTAATGAACACAATCAGAGCACAGAGAACAAATAAAAAGACGGGATGTAGATGTGTAGACAAGGTAGAGAAAAAATGAAAGATACAAATAAATACAGCCATTATAAGACTTACAACTGCAGTTAATTTCATTCAACTGCGTAACTACGGTTGATTTCCTTCATTATTTTTTTTCTTTTGTATACTACACATCAAACAAAGCCACGCCAAAAAAATTTTTGAACATAAATATTGTAAATATTAAAAAAAACAGTTAATTTTTACTAAGTTTAAATATTTGATTTTGCCTTTAATTTAATTATTAAACAATTCCTTTGACAAGCCGGTGACAACACAAAAGTTAAGTTTTTTTTAATCCGCAATTTATATGTAATATATGATACACATTGTTGGCATCCTTTTGTTTTAATATGTATGAAAAACAGCTGATAAAATCTTCCATGGTTGACTTTTGTGTATGTCTTACAAGAGTTATTCTTTTTACTATAATTTTCCTCGTCACATTTTTAAATGTGCTTATCAACACATTTTTTTTGCAAAATAAATTAGTAAAACATTAGTAAAATTTTAGTAAAACATTAGTTCAAAGCAGTTAGGTGCTGAATAAGTATAACTAAAATTTTAGCTGAAAACATAATTTCAGCAAAAAATTTGCTGAAAAATAGTATGCATGAATTACAAGACGCTTTACTAACTTTCCTACTAACTTATTTATTTGAGTGCAGCTCAATTTTCAACTATATTTATGTTTTTTTTTATGCTCGATAACGAAAAATCAAAAAAAAATATGCTTCAAAATTAGACTTTTGTTCTAAAAATTACAAAAATATGCTCTATGATCTAACAAATTGATGCCAAAATTCGTAAATATTTTTTGAAACGGATATCCAATTTTACCAATTTTCCAATTCTACTCACAGGAAAAAGCATGATACAGCATTTTTTTGTTTGCTCTGGTCATTGTTAACACATCAGTGCATAATCTATTGTCAACATAATTATGTCAGTTTTATTTACAATTTCAACATGTGGCGTGCCTGTTCATTCTATTATAAGTAGTACATTGTGCTACTACTACGCTGACGTACTAAATACAACCATGTATCAAATCTATATGGGCTGCAGAAGGTATAACAAACGGATTGGTTGATTACAAATAGTAGTAACAAGTTTATACGGGTTGTTGAAAACAAAACATAAACAAGAAATGGCAAATAGGGCGCACAGCAACATAAATAGTTTGTACTAAAAATTAAATTTGTTAAATATACTGGATTAAAGTTAAAAAAAAAAAAACAAAATTATTAATTTACAAAATCTTAAAAAACTATATAAATATCTGTCTAGTGTAAAAAGTTTATATCAAATAATTTCAGTTGAAATGTGTTCCAGTTATTGATTTTTAACACTAACGAACAAACAAACTGGGGTTGTTTTTTTAAAGATATTGTAATAAAAAACAAACAAAGAAAAATAAATAAAACAAAGTAATCGGCACAGTACTAGCCAAATAAATTTGCTTAACTTAATAAAAGCAAATAAAGCGACAACAACTAAAAGTATGCTAATAAGAAATTTTTTATTTCGCTCAAGCATAAATTATTATTTACCAATGCGTCGTTCTCCGCACGCTATATTGTGACATCATTTAACGGCACGACGCTATCGCAAGTTTCGTAGTCACTCAAACAATAATACAAATAGGAATAACAACAACGACATCTACAATTCACCATCAAATGCAAAAGAGTACGAATATTTGTCAGAAAATAATAATTTCTATTATTTCTTACCACAGCAGCAGCAGCAGCCAACACTCGATTCCAGTGGTGGGGTCGATAAGGACCGTTCACAACACGTCGCTATCGACATCGATGTGAAACGTAACGGTGGTAGTACCGACCAAAATGACAATTCGATTACAACACTGTCAAACGGAGCTACAAACCCAAACGAAAAACACAACGGCCACCACTACACCAACGATCTTGTGAATAACGTTAACAAAACAGAATTAAAAAACAGTCTCTCCGGCCACCAGTCATCGCATTCACAATCAACACAGTACTCTTCAGTTCTTTGTCGAGTCGTATTAGCGACGGTTGGTGTTGGTATTTTAGCCGCTATTGTTACGCTTATTTGGTACTACATGGGTTGGATATATGGTTTACCCGCACTCCTCGTCGCTCTGCTGGTGATATTGCTAACAAAACCAGGTTGGAGATGGTTTTACATAGCCGGCGCAACATCTAAACGAGATTTAATGTAAGTTTTTCCATTATTTTATTAAAAATATTTTTCATAAATCTATCTAAAGTGTTTTTGTAACATATGAAAAAGTGCAGACATACTAAGTAACATGCTAATAAAGCAGGAATTATTGCTGTAATTTACCTGTTGTTCAATTCAAAACACTAATGTTGTTGTTTGTTTTGTTGTAGCAACAATTTAAGAAAATATATACAAAAGTGAAAACGTCAATTTACAAAGTGCAAATTTTGAAAAAGAAAAACTTGAATTATTGAAAAATTTTAATGACGTTAACTAAATAAAAAAAAAACAGTCAAAAAGACAAAAAAATAACGAAAAAATAACACTGCAACTAGTATTTATCTAGTTCAATGACAGCAACATTTTGTTGTTTATATTAGAGATGATCGCGTGAGTTAGTTTTGACCGCACCAACAACTCATTTTAAAAATACATAAATAATTAAAGTATTTTATCCCCAGCTCACAGTGGGGAAAATTGGACTTTTTTTGAGCAAATTTGCCTACAGCCCAGAGTTTTAACCGAATTTGAAAAAAAATAAAATTTCAAAAATAACTGACTAAATTTTCGATCGAATCCTCATGGATGATTTTATAAATTAATTTATTTTATGTCCTTAATAAATTGTCAAAATCAGAAAAATTTTAATTTTTGATATTTGTGCTATAAAAGATGTGTAAAAGTTGTGGTATACAAAAAAAAATGCATCTCGATGAAGATTAGTATCCACATTAATCAATAAATACCAATACAATTGATAAATTTTTAAAGATGTTGCATGAGAAATAAAAAGGCTCTATTTCCTATCTATATCTCTATTTTTTATACAAAACAAAATAGAAAAGTAACCGCAGATTTGATAACGATTATTAATATAGAATAAAATTACCTGAAAGTTGAGATACATTTCGTTTATATCCCATAATTATTAAATTTTTTATAGCAGAAATATTATAAAAAAATGGAAATTTTTCTGATTTTGACTATTTATTAAGAACAGAAAACAAGTGACTTTTAAAAATCGATCTGGAATTTAGTCATGTATTTTTCAAATTTTATTTTTGCAAATTAATGTAAAACTGTGTGCTGTTGGCAAATTTGTTCAAAAAGTCAAATATTCCCCACTGTGCAGGTGTCCGTAGGAGTATTCCAGGAGGTCACCGAAAGGTTCCGACAAAATGAATGTTTAAAATGAAATTTAATTTTTCAATAAAAATATTTTCTTTTTCTTCCTGTAAAAATAAACCCAAAAAAAAACTCTAGTAATTAATTATAATAAAATTAATTTCGATTGTCATTATATGACGGTTATAAACACATTACTCCAGAAATAATTGAAATATGTGTCAAGCGGCAACTCTTTCTCTAACATAAACTTGGTATCCCAACTAATGATTCTGAATAAAGCCCATCATAATGTGATAATTACTTGTGGAAAAAGAGAAAACAATACACTCAAAATAGTTTGTAGTTTAAATTAACTGAAAATGTACTACTACTTTTCATTTCATTCAAATGTTTCTTGTAATTTATTTATAAATATCGTTTAAATAAATATAAGTAAAGGTTAAAGATATAGTTGTGCGAAAAGTCATAACACACGATGTTATAACGTCCCATATATAGCACAAAAACCGGGTTTTTCTAAACTTTATGGTAAGATATCTCAAAAACCTGATGTTAAGTAAAAGTTGTAAGGTCAGATTCGAATTCAGTGAACCTCAAGCATTTAGAAAAGTAAACTTTTGTCCTAGAGTCTTGACCTCTCTAGAATTTAGTAGGCCTGTGTTGCCATAACTTAAATTTGTCTACAGATTTTTTTTTTTTTAAATTATCTTTTCTGATATTTTTTTTTTTGTACAGTATTTTTTTTGTCAATACCTGATTCTAGACCTCCTGTGCTACCACGATAGAAAAAACAAAAAATAATTTGAATTAGGGCTTTCGAAAAATGTACTTTCAAGTTCATATCGAACATTTAAACAATTTAAAAAATAAATTATTTATGATCTAATTGAATTTTTTAAGTTTACCAAATAATCTTGCCGTACAACCAATTTTCATTAGTCTTTTTCTAAAATTCTGTAATTTACATATTAATCATGTAGAGCTGTTATATATTAAAAATGGAGAATCTTTACTTTAATGTCATTAAAACTTTGTTACCATTCGCTAAGGAAAATTACACAATATTTAAATATCGTAATAATAATCCGTAACTACAAAAGAATAGTAACTTGTCCAAATTTTAACTACCGATCAGTAAAAATAAAATTGATGTTCAGTTATTTGAAATTATTTAATTTTTTTTTTTGATTTTGCTTGTTTTGCTTTTCTACAAAATGTATACACACTCACATTTGTGTAAATTTGTTCAATAAAAAACAAACAGGAATTTTTAGAATATTTTTTTGGACAAAAATTATTTGAATTTATAATAACAGTAACGGGAACAAATAAACTACAATATTCCGTTTTTGTGGTTAAATTTTTATGAAACTGTAAATAAATGAAAGTAATAAATGAGACTATAAAATCGGTAACTTGTATTAAATTATTTTGAATAAATTTAAAAAATGTTGAAAAAAATTTTGTTTTTGAAAAATAAATGCATGTTCCTTTATTTTCAACTCAACTGAAAACTTTTTTTATTAAACTACAAACAGTAAACTACATAATATTCTGAGTGTATGATTAAAAAGATGAAGCATTCTACACGCAGAGAAAAATATGATTGAACATGATTAAGGAGACTAAATTATCATATTATGATCTTATATATGATTCGGCCTGATCATATTATGATTACCGAGGACGCCATTTTGGATCGTAATATGATTGCTACTATCATATTATGATTGTCAGGCACTGAAATCATAGTATGATACGTTTTAACCTTTGGTAATATGATGCTATTTTCTCTGCGTGTGGTTGAAAAATAAATTCTTCATATGTATTAGTTAACTCTGTCTCTTCTGATTAAAACAATACATTGAGAATGTTGTGATTGACAAAATTCCACTTTGCCACACTCATCGCTGTGTCGACCGTGGCTCAACTCCCTAAGAGGTGATGCTAGAAGTCATAGCCTGTTGTATCACTACGACACAAAGTAAAACGTTTTTCATATAGACCAATTTAACAATATAAAATACTTTGTTCAATTGACACATATGAAAATGCATTAGTTTCAACCATTGGTTGTTCTAAGTGGTTTTTTTCAAAGTTTTTTCTCTATGTGTTGTAAAACAGTGATTATCATTTTCTGGTTGCGATTCGATAATATGAGCTTTAATCGAACAAAATTAACATTCGTTAAAAATACTTATTTTAATAAAACAGATTCGAAAATTAACCAATTTTGGCAAATTTTTTATAAAAAATGGTAAGGAAAAAATAAAATGAAGAAATATCTGAAATTTTAAAACTTTTGTTAATCGTTTTCCAATAATGGGTAAAGATAAATATTATGATTATCTTTCAAGCAAATAATATGGAGGAATTCATACATATAGCGCTAGACTTCAAATATAGAATGATTTATCAAGTTTAAAACTATACGAAACTATCCAAATATACACTGAAAATAATCCATGCATAATAATACTAAAAAGTATGTCAAAATAACACGAAGTCTCGTAAAATACACGAAAATTTGTTTATTTTACAAAAGATTCCGTTGTTTTGACATTTTTTCGTATTTTTAGCATGCATATTTTTATTCTACCTACATAAAATTCTTAGTGTAGCCATTTGACACAATAATAACAATAACAATAAAAAAAACTGGTCAGAAAATAGTTTACGCTTGAATATAGTTTATCATACTTTGGACTTAAGGTAGAATCACTCAGACGTAAAAACAACATAAAAGCAAATGTATTAGAACATCAAAATAACTTTAAGAAAAGTACATATATCCTACTTGAAAAATGTTTGACACCTATTGAAACTGACTTTAGATGCTTCTTATACTTCAAGGTTTTATGAATCGAGAAAAACGCTGGACACAGTTATTTTGACTATACTTAGAAGCTATGATGTGCAAAGTTTTAAGTTGAGAAGTCTTCACCAAAAGAATTAATGGCCATTTAAAAGTCGAAAAATTAAAAAAAATTACTTGAAACTTACAAGAGTTTTTTTATTCCTTTTATTTTTTTGCTCAGAGTTTTTAACTTTCAGATTTAAACCAATACAAAATGGAGATACAGTTACTGAAAATGTAATTTCCATATCGCTGTTTGGTGGAACGTTGTATGGTGGTTTACAAGTGAAAACAAAATGTTCCGATTTTTAAACTTAATGACTTGCGACGTTTAATGGAATTATGTTTTAAAAACAGTATTTGAAAAATTATGTAATTTTATATAGTTTGAGGTACACCAAGTTGATGTCAGAGCATCAATAGCGGGATACAAACATCACAAACTTATAAGGAATTGGAGTACATTTTTTGCGTCTGACATTCACAATTATATTTGAAACCGGCTAGTTTATTGCGTGAGTCAAAAAGACATTTTAAAAAATTATATGAACTTTTTTAAAATTTTGCGAAATTTAACTATTTTGTTTCGCTGGAGAACATAGTAAGTTATCTAGAGTGAATCATAACGACCGACTAAATTTATAAAATGCAAAAAACTGCAGTTTTTTCCCAACCCATTTCGCTTTGTGACAACTAATGCTCTGTTCAATTCCGTCAAACCGTACATCAAATAAAAGATTTTAGTGAGCTTAATACTAAACTCGAAAAGGCATCAACAAATTCTAAGGACTTTAAATTTTATGGAGCAAACAAAATGTTTTTAAACTCAAAATGTTTATAATTTTAATTTTGCGAATATAAAATTATTTAATATGATTTTCTGCAAAAAAGTAACCCTAAACACAACTAAACATCATGAAACCGGCAAAAACGTGTGCTTTCCAAAATAATCGCAGTTTTCTTTTTTAATGCTAATACACTGCGTTGCAAAACTATAATTACACATTTATTTCAATAAATTTCGTAAGTTAAAAAAAGAACAAGCGTTTAACCGCCAGAAATGTAAAACCAGTGAAAAATTATTAATATTTAGTAAAAAAAAACAACAATTCATACAATAAATTTTCTATTTAAATAGGAGTAACAAAATCTGTTACTGTTTCATAACTATAAATGCAATTAACTTAATATATCAAAATTTACAAAAATTTAAGAAAAATATTTTAAAGCAGAAGTTTTAACAATGCAGGTCGAAAATTCGATCCGACATATAAGATTACAAAAATTTAAGAAAAATATTTTTAAGCAGCAGTTTTAAGAATCAACTTTTTTTGAATAAACTCGAAAATTCCATCAGTCTACCAAATATATTCGAACTTCCATTATAGATCTCCACGCATCAATAACTGCTTCATTTAGATGAAAAACGTTGTCTTATTGACGGTTATCTGCGTAAACTCGACGGGTTATTACTCCCCAAAGATTGTCAATGGGGTTTTGATCCGGAGAACAATATTTGTTGATGATAGCCATTCCATCGTCAGACGACTTACATGTAATGAGGCGTTGTTTGGTTGGAAAATGAATTCTTCTTCCTTACTATTTTCAATAAATGGCAGTAATTTCTCTTCTAATAATGTAATGTACTCCTAACAATTTATTCTGATGCTTGTAAATAACATACCGTCGAAACAAAAAGCGTTCTAAGCCATTAAGGATTCGCCTCCGAAATTTTTTTCAGGTCTCTCCAATAGCTGTTAAAACCATATGGCCCATCAAGATTGAACTTTTTCTCATCAGCAAAAATCACATATGAAGAAATTTGTATTTAAACAGTCCTACCGACAACAGCGATTATTGACCTACCTTTCTCCAGTTGGTTTGTAAATTCCTTTTACCGAATTCAAGTAATTCTTTTCTTTTAAAGTAATTCTCTGGGAATCCTTTAAAAGCCTACTTATGGTTGATTTGGACACATTTACCTTACATTAATCGATTATCTGATTGAAACTCTTCATTGAGTTGCTGCCACAGTTGATTATTTTACGCCGGTCCCGATCAGAAAGTTTTTTTCTGGCCGCCTGTTTTATTTTTAAAATAAGCATTCGGATTATTTGCAAAATTTGTGACAACGAAATGTGAATTCTAGCCATTTCCCGAAAACTTAAGCCACTTTTTAAAAAGGATGAAATTTTCTCTTTTTCAAAATCGCTTAGATATGAACCACGCGGCATTTTTCTGTAAATTGATTAAAATTGCATAAAAATAAAAATAATTCTTTAGCATTTCTATATTTGCTGTTCTTTTTTTGTTTACCGTTATATGTGTGTAAGTAATTATAGTTATGAAACACTAAATTAAGTAATCTCTTAAATTTACACAATAAGAGATCAGTTATCACGCTCTTAAAAACAGTTATAAGTTTTAAAAAAATGTTGGTAATATTAAAAACAAAGTAGCAATAATCATTTACAATTATAGTTATGCAACGCAGTGTATATGACAAAAATATTTTTTGTGTGTATTTTTATATTTTTGGTGGTGTAATATATATTTTGAAATGTGATAAAAGCAATGAGATTTATAAATTGATGTAGCTTTTATTTAATTAAAGCAAAAACTGTAATTTTAATGTTTTTACTTTGCATGAAACTTAAAATCGCCATAATTTTACAAAGTTACAAATAAATTATTAACGCGAACGGATTCAGCATTCTGAAACATCGGCTAATGTATTATACACAAGAGGTTATTCATGTCATACAAAAAAAAAAAAATATCAAAATATTTTAACTTAAAGTGTCGAAAATTTTTGAAGTTCCCCATATAATGTTGGCTAGTCAACATATTGTAACGTTGATATTTTAAGTAATTAAGCTATATGTAATGGAATAATTTATCAATTAAAAAAACCTCATTTGACGCACATCTAGGAAAAAGTGAAAACAATGCATAAAGGGCAATATAGTGCTGACAACTGAATATTTTGATTGTAGGTATTGAATTTTTGTTGAGGCAATACAAATTATTAAAATGTATTAACTGATTTTCTACTGTCACAATTGAAGCATTCGATTGGCAACGAATTCGACTGTCAACACAAATATATTTTAGTTGTTAATAGCACTGTTTCTATCACAGGTTAATACACAGATGTGAAACAAGTGTCAAAAAATTTGCATATAAGACATGAAGTCTAGAGTGAGATAGAAACTAAAATCTCCATATTGTTTGCATTGATAAACCTTTCTCGCTCAAGACTTCTCTACTTTTGATTCATATCTGTGTTTAATCTGTGGTTTCTACTGCTCACATAAACACAACTAATATTAAACTAATATCGTGTCACGCGTCCATCACTTGTTTGTATGTTTTTTCTGTTTCTTAAATTCCGATATGATGTTAAAGAGATGATAAACATTGTGCACATACAACCAGTTCATACGAGTACATTGAGAGAAAGCAACAAAAATAAAAACAACAGATGATGATCTTCTGTGAGAAGTGTAAATTAAGTCCATACTATTTCAAATGTTATTGTAATTTAATGAATGGATGGATTTCCATGTATGTATGTATTAAGTGTATATCGATGGCTTAATATAGAAAGGTCGTATCTCAACTTTTAGTTACTTTACAGGAGAACGAAAAACTCAATAAAATCTGAAAAAAAAAATAAAAAAAAAAAATTCTAAAGCAGTTTTTTTTATTAAAACAGTCAACAAATTCAATTCTGTTTTATTTTTTATTTATTTCCTACATTTAATTAAGATATAAAAGATACGGCTTATAATTACTCACTTTTTTGAAAAAATATTAAGTTAGGGCTTTTTGAACTAAATTAAAAAATAGAATATACTGCTAAAACTACTAAAAACAAAAATGGTTAAATTAACGAAAAAGAAATCTAAGTAAAAATACAGATGTTAAATATAAAATAATGTACTTTAAAATAAAATTAGTTTTTATACGGCAAATTATCATAGAAGTGACAATCGCCGGCAGGAACTTTTTTAAATCTTTCAAGTGGTCCCACTTTTTTTTAGATATTGATATTTTTCTTTATAAAGTCGTTCAGGGGAAACATCTTTTATAGCAGACTTCGATCTCTGTGGGAGCAGCTCATATATCGCCTCTTATATTAGTTTTAAAATAAATTGATCCTGACGAATCATATGCTAAGGCTCGTATCATATTTACTGTTGGATCACCAATGTTTCTGCCTAAAAACTGGGATTAATATTGGTTATAAATATCTTTAGAATTTCTTTGCAAACAATATTTTTACCTGGATGAATAGACGAGTATATCTGAGAAATACTTTCAAAATTCAAAAAATAATCATTATGTAAATGGTGCGCATGTAAGGTTGCTGGAACTTTGCATACTTCAGTTACAAATTGAGACGGCAAGTTTATTTGTCTTTTATTAATTTTTCTCTCTATAAGGGAATGTAGCGTCACATTCCATTTGAGTATGACCGCTTATTAAGTACTTTTGTAGAATCAATATATTGGTTCCTTTTGAAAAAGCTAGCAAAGCATTAGACAAAATGACATTTCGATTTTGGTAAAAGCAACCATCCGAGTAAATGATTATGTGATGAATATCGGGCGATCGAGCATGGAAATTCCTTAAGTGCTTAATAATGCATGTTGCAAAAACTGAAGAGACTAGATTCCCATCAGTTTCATCCCAAACCTAATTATCTAAAGCATGTGTGACAACATTATATATTGTGAAATTATGAATTTGCAATTTCATTTTAAAATATGCAGCACTTGCGTGTAATTGAGGCACTAATTTAACAGCTTGCACATACATGCAAAAAAACTGCACATAGTCCGGATTAAGCATTTTTGCTATTTCATCTATATGTTTTCCATAATCTTCGTCTGACACATTATTGGTTTTATGTGATACGCACAAATTGCATTGATCTTTCTTTGGTTTAAAAATCGAATAGTTCGGGTGCTTTATTATTTCCGCAAAAATTGGATATGATAATTGTATACCGTTATTTTCCTTTTTGGATTCACAATCGTCGACATAAAGCTTGTAAATCTTCTGATAAGTAAAAAAATTAGCTTGGAAATATAATTTTTTGGTATCTTTTCGACAATAATGTGACTCCATTTTTGGTAACTCCGCTAGCTATTTTTGTAGAAAGTATCGTCGTTGCTCGTTGCGCTGTAATATTCCAGATGATCGTTTAGCAGACTTTCCCAAACTTGAAGATTTACCGAGACTGTCTTGTGAACCGTGTTTACCACCACTATTAATCCAATTACGAACCATTTTTTCATTAAGTTATCATTTTTTGAGTTAAGTCTCAAAAAATATTTTATTGTGTGACTACGTCTTGAATTTCAGTGCAATTCCGTTTATTCTCAGAAATTTTTGTAAGACCAGTACATACATCCGCTTTTGCTCCCAGGACATATTCCAGAACAACTTAAAAATTTCATTTCGAATAGCCTCTGTAAACTTTGAACATTTCTTAGTGTACTTTTTTTTGCAATCTTGTGATGAACAAGACTATCCCAGTTGTCTAGAAGGCTTTTGACAAAGTACCTTTTTTTGATATACCCAAATACTGCTCACCTTCCATTCTTTTTTTTTTTTTGTATTGACATTTTGCTTCCATTCTCATTTTTTCTCCACATTTTTCTCTTACAAGCTTTATTTAATTTTTTCGTAGCAGAATTCGTACACTCATAACAGTTTTTCCGTAAAGACTACTGAATATACACATTAAATTTACTGAAAATCAGTTAAAAACAGGACTACTTACTTTTCGTTTAAAACAATTGTATTTTTTAGTTTATTTTCAACTGTTGAAAAATGAATTGACAAAATCCATAAAAACGATAGATTTTCGTTTATTTCAATACTCAATATAATATAACAACTTTTTATTTCAAATAGAAAATTTTAAATGTTTTACTTTTAAATTTTTTAAAATTAAAACTAAAAGTTTATTTTTCGATCTTTTATCATAATTTGTTCATTGTTTTTTACTTCTCATCTCAATATTCTAGGTTCTCTGATGATTTTCGGTGACGCGAAATGAAACATGTAAGGACCTGTCTGCAATAAGTTAGCGGGCAAAAACTTTTTTGAGTAATAAATAAACATTGCACGGTTTTTTGTTTAACAAAAAACAAAAGATCTTAAAATTGAATAATCTTGCTCACATCATAGAAAATTTTAACTGAATATTTTAACTACTACGGAAAGTCTGTTTTTTGTTTATTTTGTTTATTAAATAACAGATTTGGTCACGGTGCGATTCTGGGGGAAAATTCTAAACAGAATGTGGATCATGTGACTCCTGTGACGGCGTATGAAAGTCTCTTTGCGGTCCATATACCGACCAGGGACTCCTGGGCGGGTCGGATGCCGGCAAGGAGACGTGGCGTCAATTTCTACACGGACGGCTCGGGGCTCGGCGGAAGAGTCGGTCTCGGCGTCTATTCCGAGGAGCTCGGTCTGGAACTGGCTCTGAGGATGCCCGATCACTGCAGCGTTTTTCAGGCTGAGGTGATAGCGATAGGAGAGGTTGCCGCTTGGCTTGGACGGAACGTCCTGTCCACGACGAGCATCAACATCTTTTCTGACAGTCAGGCCGCGGTAAGGTCCCTGGGGTCAATGTCTCTGACTACGGAAACTGCCCTTAACTGCCGCGCATCCTTGGATGAGATGGCCAAGCAGTTTGACATTCGACTCGTTTGGGTCCCGGGGCACAGGGACATACCAGGGAACTGTAGAGCTGATGAGCTTGCAAGGCTAGGAACCACCCTGCAAGTTCCTGCGGAATTTGCTGGAGTTGGTGTTCCCCTAGCAACCTGTAAGTTGAACAATCGGCTCTACTCCGAGAGGGCGACTAACCTTAGGTGGGCTAATGGCGTGACTTGTGTGGTGACAAGGCACATCTGGCCGGCTCTGGATCTGGGGCGAACGAGGGCGCTCCTGTCGCTTTCCAGGGGGGAAATCTCTAACATGGTGGCGGTGATAACCGGCCACTGTCTTATTGGCAGACACGCTCGTAGGTTGGGGGTGTTATCGCCTGACTTCTGTAGGAGCTGCGGGGACGAGGAGCACTTTCTCTGTTCATGTCCTGCGCTGGTGCTGGTATTCCGCACCTCCTTAGCTTCGTAAGGAGCTCTAACTGGTTCAACGGTGGAGTCTGATCGGTAATCCGTCAGTCTCGTGGCATCACAACGGACCTCAGAGTCTAAGTGTACTGGTGATCACGGAGCCGGCTACCACTCCGACCTAACCGACCTAACAGACAGGAAGTTGAAAAATATATTTCTTTGTTAATTTAACTGTATATTCCATTGAAACAACTTTACCGATTAAACTTTTAAATAACTGTTGATTTTTTATGGAAAAGTTCTTGTGAGTGTAATCTCACTTAAACAATTCATTTAAATGAAACTTTTTCCAAAATTGGATATTATTCTAAAAATTATAATTTATAATTCGGACTACCATGGCAACCACTGTAACCATTTCATTATAGACCCTTGTTTTAAAGGCAAAATCGGGTGCCATCGTAGAGCCTTGGGTACTCATCTGTGAAAAAAAATTTAGTTTTGTTTCGCAAGCACACACACACGCATAAATTAATCGGTCCCTAACGTAACCGGATTTTTAAATTTTTGATTGGCATTAAAATAGGTCAAGGGTAAACTTAAAAATTAAAAAAAAAAAACAAAAGAATCGTTGTTTTTATTTTTCCAAAAAATTCTAGGCAAAAATTTAAAAATGTCTCAACGT
Source organism: Delia radicum (assembly GCA_021234595.1). Classification (NCBI taxonomy): domain Eukaryota; kingdom Metazoa; phylum Arthropoda; class Insecta; order Diptera; family Anthomyiidae; genus Delia; species Delia radicum. The sequence continues at coordinate 55,427,000 of CM037855.1, read as the reverse complement.
TAGGGACTTACTTCATTGTTAGTCCTCTAGAAAAAAAAAAAAAAAAAAAACATTGAAATTCGGTCCACCTGTTAAGGCTGCACAGTGGCTCCCGATTTTCAATATCTTGTTTGAGAAAAAATCATTTGAAATAAATATTGCTCATGTAAAATATAGTGCAAGGCTGTAACTTTTTTATTCCTGCGAATTTTTCGCCAAAATGTGCATAGCATATAGAAAAAAATTTGAAATTTGTTTAAAAATAATAAAATCTGGCCAATTAATAAATTTGAAAACAAAAACTATAGATTGTTTGTTAGGACAACATCCTAATAAATAAATATAGAGTATGACATCGAACTTGAATAATTTTCATTTTCACAAAAAAAAAAGTTAAATAAAAATCTAAAGCTAGTAAGCCCCTTAAGGAAAAATTTGCTTATACCTAACAAATTTTATATATTTTTATGCCTTAAAACTATGGAGTCTGTGACAAATCCTAACTATTAACATACAGATATAAACATTCAAGTATGTTGAGGGCGGTCCCAAAATTAGCAAACCTGACATATAAATAGATGGCGGCAGTAGTTTGAAAGAAATTACTTATAAAACTTATGTTTTCAGTTTCAAGGTACGAGGTTGTTTAGTAATTTCAGCCATTCAAAATAAACGATCTCAGTGAATTTGTAAACATGGAAAAAACTGGTCACCGTTATGTAATTCAATATGTACTTTTATTTACGAATATTCAATATTGGGTGGCAGAGTTTAAACGAGTCCAAGATGAACACCTTAGTGGTCGACCAATTGAGGTGTCCACACCAGAAACGAAACGAAACGAAACGAATATCCGCAAAATCATATTTGAGTGATCGTCGGTTGAAGATGCGTGAGCTAACTGAAATTATATGTATTTCAAAAAGTGCTGCACATCGCATATTGACCGAAAATTTGGTGATGAGAAAGCTGTGCGAAAGATATGTGCCGCGTTTGCTCACAATAAAACAAAATTGGTTCATGACGCACCTTATTCGTTAGATTTAGCTTCCTCAGATTATTTTCTATTTCCACACTTGACAAAATGGCTCGGTGGTAAAAGATTTGCTGAGAATTAAAAGGTGGAGTCTGCGGTTAATTGCTATTTTAATTAGCTAGACAGTTCTTACTATAAACAGTGTATCAAAGCTATTGAATATAGCTGGGAAAAGTGAATTGCGCTAAAATGAGATTATGTTAAGAAATAAAGAAAATTGTTCCCAAATTTTGGGGCCGCCCTCGTATAACACATGTTTTTAAACAGTACCATCCAAATTCTAGCTAATTGAAGTGCGTTTTTCTAATAACTACGATTTTTAATTATGCATGTTAAAAATGTACTTTTTATATTTTCTCCATAGTAAATTCATACAAAATTTATTTAAAAAAAATAGTTATAAAAGTTATATTTCAGAATGAATTTTCTGAAAATTAATCTTTAAATACGAGTTGTTTTTTTTTTTTTTTTTTGATTAAATGAATTAAGTGGAATAAAAGTTTACATAATGTGCTAAAATTTTGCAAATTCGTTTAAGGGATTTTATAATATTCACAAAAATATGTGAAATTTTCACTTTAATCTTACATCCTTCGCTCAATCGCAAATAATTCTAAATGATAAAATCCATACTTTAAAACCATAACAAAAGTTATTTGTAGTTTATTCAGGTATATGAATTAATAAGAAATTTTAACGAAAAATTTTGATTTTTGGTAGAACTTAAATTCGCGAATATTTCAAAAACCGGAGCTAATATTAAAATTTTGTGTTCAAATTCGTGATCTACGTCCTAAACTGTATCAGAATTTATAAGTCGCATTTTAAGTGTTTAACTGCACTCTAATTTATTTCTGCTGAAATTTACCCAATTTATAGTAGGAAACTGTATTCAAACTACTCCTAATAGAAATTGTGTAAGTTTAGTCAATGTGTGTAATCGAAAAAATACACATATTATGTTTAAGTTGGTGTAAATTTACAATTAAAGTGCGTAGAAATTATAAGAAACTTATTTGAAAGCATACTGAATTTGTGAGTGAAAAAGCTTTCACCAGAAGTAATTATACTCATAAAATTTGTAAAAACTTATTTCAGAATAGGTGAAAATAACCAACAAATGCGTATTTTTACCAACGCAAAGTACAACAGTACAAAATCTTTTTTTAAAAACCAAAAATTTATTTTAATATCGACGCTACGTCAGCAATAAACAATTTGAATACAACTTTATTTTGGCTTTTTGCGACTTTTCTTTAAAATCATTTTTCTGGTGGCAGATTAAAAATATATCGCGTAGCAATAAAAAACACATTACGGTTCTCGCTGGAGCAGCATCGATTCATGTTTTATCAGTTAGGAGTTCTACAACATATTTAGAAAATTTTAACTGATTTATAACACCTGAAATGTGCGATATGATTTGTTTAATTTTCTTAAACATATAAATGTTTCAATTTATAATTTTTTTCTTCTTATTTTCTCACACTTTTATTTTTTCGAATTTAAATGTCAGAATATTTATTACCATTATATATTAGTAAATTCACAAAACTTGTGCGTGATATTGTTATTTAACAAAAGAATACTAATATTAGGCATAAAGTGTGTAATTGTAAACACAGTTTGCCAGAAAATACTTTGTGTGTACATTTATTTTTGTGTATGAAAGTGTGTATAAACAGTTTTACGCATTTGGTGTTTATATTAAGTGAATTTTCCTAATATTACACAAAACTTTACCCATTTTGTAGTAGTAAATTTATATAAAAAAAGAGTGTGTGTAATATACAGTCGTTCCAAAAAGTATGTGTTCAACACAAATTTAAATGTTCAAGTGACTTAAAATATCATATATTTTAACTTTTATTAAAATAAAGTCAACACTTTGTATTTCTTATAATGTCAACTTTTTTATTAATTAATAAAAAGTCTCAAAATATTCCTACATTTTTAACAGAGCAACAAATACAAAAACAAAAACACCCGTTTTGAAATTCCAAAAAGTGAGTGCATATTACGGTTATATTTTCAAAAATTAATGCTTTGGTACACGAATTTATGTTAAATATGTTTTCCGTTAGTCCTTATTATCTGTAATTGTATTCTAGGAAATTAATTATAAAGCTCTAACCAGATCCCTTTTCAGTTATTTTCAATTTCTCCAATATTTTGTCTTACAACATTTTGGAAAATAAAACTGAAATCACAACTATATAAGGACTACGTTTTACATTAAGCCGTTACCCTAGCGGTGAAGATTTTAAACTAGAGAACAAATTGCTGGTGATCTAGACTGAAAATATGTTTAAAAAACTTCAAAATTACATTTACAATATTATAGTCCCTTGATAATATGTATAGGCCCTATTGCTACTTATTACCGAGATTTTGCTGGAAAGTACATGGTAACAAAAATGTATGTGGTGTTCACGTTTTGGTCACATTTTGGTTTAGACCATTCAAATAACAATAACGAACTTATGCAGTCACTCATTCGTCTCATGACGAACATCTTGTGAAAATCCTACATTGCATCATTACATAACTACACAGAGCTTTGCAGAATTCATTCAAGTTCAAGTAATGAATTCTTTAATAAGAAAATACTAAGAATGAGTTCCTGTGAATAAAATCAAAGAATTAAATTTTAGAAAATGAATTTCATGACTTAAATATTAAGCATTAAAATTCAGTTCATTGAACAAGAATTCATTCAAATTCAGGTTATTCAACATTTGGTCATGGAATTCATTCCCTAGAGAATGAATTAATTACGAATTCATTCCATTTGCGTTTAATTCCCTTAAGGAATTAACTTTTTTTGAAAATGAAAAAAAGGAATTCATTCAATTTCTTAAAGTTGATCAGCTCATTGAACAAGTGTTCATTCAAATTCAGTTAATTCAACATTTGGTCAGGGATTTCATTCCCTAGAGAATGAATTAATTACGAATTCATTCCATTTTCGTTTAATTCCCTTAAGGAATTAACTTTTTTTGAAAATGAAAAAAAGGAATTCATTCAATTTCTTAAAGTTGATCAGTTCATTGCTAAAATTAAAATTTATTTAAAAAAATGCGAATAATAGAATGAATTCTTCAAAGCTGTGTAACTACAAACTCGTAGTTATTTCGCAATGAAAGTTTTTGCAAACTGTTTGCACAAGATTTAAATATAATAGTAATGGACATTCATATGATAATGATTTAATTGTATCAATTAAGTCGTTAAATGTTTACTGTGAGTCAATTATTAGAAGAAATGGTAGGATTTACCTTTCTGCAAAGCTCACTCACGCTTACCAATGCAATACAGTGAAACTTCTGTAAATATGTATGTACAATAGAGCGGCATTTTTTTGTATGAAGAAAACAATTTTTTGAAAATTTTCAATTTATTGTTCAGATTATTGTCAGGTCTAAAAGTTATTTGGTGGAAATTTGAGAAAAATCGGTGGAGCCCCGCTACCAAAATTTTAGATTTTTCAAAAATTTTCTTAAATTTTCTTGCGACACATCCTTTTTCATTAATTATGGCATGCTGAACACCAATATTTTGAAATTTTTGCAATCGTGCTAACGATTTTCGAGATATTTGCGATAAAAATTGCATATTATTCATTTATTCTAGAAATTTTTTTAAAATTAATTTACAATTGTTTCTTTTTGCACTCAAATACTACACAAAATATGGTTTCATCTGATCATAATTATTTCTAAAATAATATTTATAAAAACCAATTTTAATTTTTTGTCCATATATCAGAGGCATTGTGCGCAGGTCGCCAAGGGTTAAGTAATCAAATTTTTCTTAAATTTCTCACCACATTACTATTGGACCTAATACTACAACAGTCAAAGCATTTATTAATAAAAATCAAAACATACAGCTAATATTCCTTCAATAATCATGTGTATAAAATTGAAAAGCATAACAATTTTACTATGTAAATTTTCTGGTTCTCCGAGATATTTGTGGGTAAATTTACAAGTTACCCTTCTGCCAATATTAACATAATTATATTTAAATGAAAAGTAATATTGTCTACTTTGCTTGTGTAAAAATGAAAAAATTTTGAATTATTTTTAAAAAAATTTTTAGAATGGAGGAAAAAACTCCATTTTTAGTAAAAATCTACTCACAATATCACTAAAACCGTTTGTCCGATTTCAATTTGTTTTTAAATATTCGTGCTAAGCATGCCAAAATTAATTTAAAATGATGTGCAGCAAGCAAGAAGTTTAAAGTAGTTTAAGAAAAAATTTCAAAAAATCGAAAATTTTGGTCGCGGGGCAGCACGGGTTAATGCTATCCGATTTGTTCAAATTCCCACCACCTAAATAGTAGACCTAGTTTTATAATAATAGCAACAATATTTGATAAAAATCGAAAGTTGAAAAAAATCCCGCTCTAATATACAATTACAACACAACTTCCGTTGGTTGAAGTTGTTAGTCAAAATAACTTAATAAAACGCAATCCAAAAACATACAGTTAATCGCTGTCAAAGAATATTCATTCAAATCTGTTTCGGTTTCAATCTTATCAATATACCCATTCACTTGTAAACACGAAAGATCAAAGTACGTATATAATTATATATAGTTTTTAGAAAACAAAACAAAGTTTTTTGACCTTATTTTTTATATTGTTTTTCGTTTCGTCTGAAAACGTTTTAAATTTGTATGAAAAAATTTTAAGTATTGAAAGTTTTTAATACAAATTTTAAACGAAACATAAGCAGCATTGCGGGTAATGTGGAATACCCATTTTTAGTATTGCGCCAAAATAATAAAGATGGTAATATTTTCGAAGTCAACATTTGTAATTTTTAAACCCACCACACACCGTGATGAGGGTATACATATCGCACACCTAGTTCAAGAGTAACTCAACCCAAAATTTAAAATTTTTCAAAAATGGAAAAAAAATATTAGCAACTTTTAACCAATTGAAACATTAAGAAAGACATAACTGTTTTTTAGAAACAGGGCACAACAACAAAATACACTGATATTTTTTTTATAGATAAACAATTGTATTGTGCATAGTTTAAGCATATAAACCCGAAAAATTAAAATTTTGAATTTAGTCACTTTTGAACTAGGTGTGCGATATATCAGTTTGTAATGTGTCGAAATATTGGTCTTAGACCGACATTATACCTTACTCAATTATAAGATGATTTAGCGATGTCCGCCTGTCTGTTGAAATGGTCTATACATCTAGGTAAAAGTCAAGATTGATGGACATTTTCTCGAAAATGTGAAGGTACCTCTAATTTTACATACAAATTCCATACAAAATGTGTATGTTAATACAATTTAATTTTTGTTTCACCACAATAACTTTGTCATCCAGCTAACGATAACAAACATGTATTTACATGAACTTCCGAGCCCCTCTTATCACCACAAACAAAAATCGTTGTAAAGTAATTAGAGACATTTCAACTAATAAATTTTATTATAATATTTTATGTGAAAACTAGCAAAAAGTTTTTACTTGTTTCCACTTATTTTTTGAATAATTAAAACTTTATTAGTTGATATGCTCCTAACTAATTGGCAACAATTTTTTGTGAGCATGACATTATTTAAAAAAAGTTAAATTTTTAATACTTTTTATAGCTTTGGTTGATTTTATGCGTAAATTAAAAACTCTTCTTCTCGTTTAAAATTGTAACCCACTTGATTTCTTTGTTGGGTCAACTTGAGCCAATTTTCATTAAAAATCATACTACACTTAGGAAATTATGTTGGTAAAGACGAAAGCAATTGTAGTCAAAAACAAATGAAATTTCATTTAAAAAAGGACGACTTACATTTCATTAAATTCAACTAACATTGTCATTTGTTTTCTAATGTTCAAAAAATGACTAACAATTGTAGTAAAAATGAACCATATGGTAGTAAAAAATAAATAAACATTTATTTATTTTTATTTTTTTAAATAACAAAAAACAACTGTAAAAAATGAATGTAAAATCATAAAACAGTCATTTGATGTGAGTTGTTTTTTTAAATGAACTACAAGGTTAGTTAAAAATTTTATTTGTTCTACAAATGACTTACATTTACTTACATTAAAAATAAAGAAACTGTATTACAACCCAAACAACTACATATTTTTAAAGCAGAAGTTCCCTGAGTGTATGCATAACTTTTTTGTAATTTATAATTTCTTTCATAATTATAAATTTAGGCCACTTTTAAGTGACTCACTTAAAAAAGTTTCATAATATTGAAGATATTGTTTCATAAATCGTTTGTCATCATTTATTTATCATATTTACGATGTTTTCATAAATATGAGGAAAAGTTTCATAAAATTGTATGACAAATACGTCTTCATTTCTTAATAAAGTTTCATTAATTTCTTATTGAAATTTTTGTTTTTTATTTTATATTTAGAAAACACCCTTCCAAGCCAAATTTGGGTAACCTTTTGAGGGTTCTTATTCTATGAGTCGAAAATGAATCAAACAAACACATATTTTTAAAATTAAATAATTTTAATGCCAAAAATGACTAATTTTATTGGAGGAAAATATGAGCATTCCAAAAAGAATCATATAAGACTAAAAATCAGTACAAATTAACAAAAAAAAAATCAGTACAAGTCATTACATGATTTTTTCATCAGTACACGCGACCAAAAATCAGTACATGTATTGATCAAATCAGTACGAATCGACAGCCTATATAAGACACAAAAATTTGGAGAAAATTATTGCACCAACAAAATTATTCAGAACTGACTCAGAAATGTAACTGAATTTGAGTATTTTGTGAACAATTCATACAAAGCTCCAAAGATTAAATTTTGTGCTTATAAAATTTCTTAAAGTAATTTGTGAATACAAAAAGAAGGCTCTTTTAAATGAACCACTTTCATACCAAAATTTGAAATTTTAATAATATATTTTGTGCCCATTTCTGACTAAATTTGGAGCTTGTTTACCGTCAGGGTTTTTAAAACTTAAAAACTTCCTAAGCTTATTTGATATTCTGAAACATAAATTAAATGTTATTTGAGGTGTTCTTGGTTTTAAATAGAATTTTTAAATATAATATGAAATGATTATGAAACGTTTCATAATATGTATTTATGAAATATTTTATAAAAATTAAAAAAAAAAACTGAGAATCTTGTACGCATGGTTGATTTGTTTAAATTGCATTGCATTTTAAATTGTCAGGTTTGAGATCATAATTGAAATGTTATTATTATAAATACACTTAGAGTACTATGTAGGTAAATACCGCTGCAAATGTAGTTAAAAACAAATAAAATTTCACTTTAAAAAATGACGACTTACTTTTCAGTAAATTCATTTGGCATTTGTTTTTTACTGTTCAAAATTGAGTCACACTTTTAGTAAAAATTAACCACATATGTAGTAAAAAATAAACAAACATTTATTTTAGTTCTTTAAATAATAAAAATCTACACGTAAAATCATAGTACAGTAATTTGATGTGGTTTGTTTTTTTAAATGAACTACAATTGTAGTCAAAAATTAAATTTCTTCGACAAATGGTTGTTATTTCACTTAAAAATTAAGATACTGTATTACAACTCAAACAACTACAAATATTTACTGCAGAAGTTCTCTGAGTCTAGAAAACACAGATTGTTAATAAATGTACGAGAAAGATAAAAATATCTTGCGAGGATCAGCGCTGGAGGGAGTTACGCACTTTCGAACTAAGCGGCTAGGTCATCCATCATCAGCCTTATTTTGAACTAGTTTTTAGTAGTTTTAGCAAACAATTTTACTAACAATTAGTGTTTTCAATTTATAATAGTAACATTTTAATTATGGTCTCAAACCTGGCAGTTCAAAATGAATTGCAATTTATAAAACGTTCATAAAAATCTATGAAACTGTTTCATCATATTTATGAAATTTATAATATTAATAAAGTTTATAATATTTCATACATATGAAGAAACCTGTCATCAATTTTCCCTTGTAGGAAACAGCTTCATCATATTTTTGAAGTGTTCCATTGGACGAAATTCAATAAAGTTCATTTATCACATTTATGAAGTTTTCATTTTTAGATTTCACATTTTCCAACTCATATTTTAAATTGAAAATGAAAATTTTCAATTTCCGTTAAACTTTTTTGTATGTATTAAATACAAATTATAAATTGTTAATGTTCACCCTAAACAAAGCATAAAATAATTTTTATTAATTATAGATTAATTTTAAGTACTTTTCTTTTATATTATGGAAATATTTCAGTTTATGTTGATAAATTTTGATAATCATTTGACTAAATGAATAAAAACAAACATTTCATTATTCACCCGTTTATTAAATGAATAGAGAAAACTTTGAATTATTCAAATTTGAATCATTAACAAAGTAATTCATTCATATAAATTAAACCTTTTGGAATGCAATAGGAATCAAATTTAGTTAATTTTCAAATGTTTAATTAAAGAATTAATTATTTTCAACCTTTGACATCTATCTATTTGAGATCGTCGTGAACATTAATGGGTTACATTTTTTTTTACAAAAAATGGAGCACTATTTTACTGTAAGATCACGACTTGAAAATTTTCCCGAAAAAGCCATACTGAGACGATATTGTTGGGATTATTCGTTAATTACCAACTCTCACACTTAAACATAATTGCCAAACAAGATGTGTAAGATGATATTCCACAGTACCCGCATATTCCACAATACCCGCGGTTACTCTACAGAATAAGGTATTAAATAAAGAATTGTGTTTTAATTCGTTAACTTAAAAATAATGTTTAAAATTAAATTTGTTTGTAACTTTGTACGACTACATTTGAAGAACCAGTTACACAAGTTGCGGTTTTCATTATTGTTGATTTTTTTCGATTTTGTTTTGTATTAATTTATGGCAATAACCGCAAAAAATTAATTACAAAACAAAAGATTTTGTTTTTTTTTTGTACTCACAATCGTTTTTTATCGATAACACTGCGATACAAAATGTACCCCTAAAATCGAAAACAAGATTACCGATCATATATTTCGGCCACGCTGATTTTAATGGCCTATCCAGTTTGTTCACTTATGGACCAGATTTTTCGCAAATTTGCATTAAAGTTTTGCATGTTTTTACTGTTTTTCATACATAAATTTTTAAAAATCAAATATTTTATCTTATTTTAGTTTTATTTTAACAAACACTCTCATTACAGTCGGAGCTTTGAAGAACTCATTCAATTTGGGAATGAATTCTCTAAAATTGAAGTAAATTTTTTAATTCAAGGAATGAATTCTTTAATAATAAAATACTAAGAATGAAGTCCTGAGAAGAATTCAAATAATTAAAATTTAGAGAACGAATTCCATGACTAAACCATTAAGCATTAAAATTAAGGAATTCATGCAACAAGAATTCATTCAAATTCAGTTAATTTAACTTTTGGTCAGGGAATTCATTTAATTTCCGTTTAATTCCCTTAGGGAATTAATTCCCTAGTTTAATTCCCAAAAGACTTAACATTTTAGTTTAAATCCCTAAGGACTTAACTTTTTTGTTTAATTCCCTAAGGGACTTAACTTTTTTGTGTAATTTGCTTAAATAAGACTTTTAGTTAATGCCCAAAAAAAATAACTGTTCACGTGAGACTGTAAAAGGCAAAACAATATATTCCTGGTTAAATTAAAGATAGTCGGGAAATAAAAATTATCCTTAAAGGAACTAAATACAAAAATACTTTTTGTATCAAAAAGTGCATTTGTTCCATTATTTTGCGCTTTCGTTACTTATTGTTTTTAAATTATTAGGCCTTGCATGCAGTTCCTTCAGGGAATGAAACAGAAAAGTTAAGTCCTTAGGGACTTAAACAAAAAGTTAAGTCCCTAGGAAATTAAACCAAAAAGTTCAGTCTTTCGGAAAGTAAACAAAAATGTTAAGCCCCTGGGGCTTTAAACATCACAGCTAAGTCCCTAATGGAATTAAACGAAAATGGAATGAATTTCATTCGCAAGGGAATGAATTCCCTTAACAAAAGCTGAATTAAGTAGATTTGAATGAATGAATTCCAAAATTATCATGAATTAATTTCAAAAAATGGGAATGAATTCCTTCAAGACAAATCGAATGAAAAAAAGAAATTCATTCAATTCCTTAAAGTTGATCAGAGAACTCATTCCTAAAATTTAAAATCATTTAAAATGAAAATTAGGGAACGGATTCTTCAAAGTTCTGTAGTGAGATTCAGTAACTTGTTTTAACGATAGTCGAATTGTTTAATAAAGTAAACAATAAGATTAACGGTAATTTTAGTTAACATTTTTAAACGATATTCGCTATTGCTAAAGTCAGCTGTTGTTGTCATCTAAACGACAACAATTTTTGTGTCGCTTATTCAATCGATTGATAGTATGCAAGGCCTTAAAGCGCCATTTTGGAATCATACAAATGTAGTCACTGCTTACCAAATCCAAGTTATTTTTTGCTGGGTAGTGAATCGCTTAGTCGTTAGTGCAAACAACAAAAGTTTTAGATATATTTTGCGATTGTCGGATCGTTAAAAATTACTGAATCCCACTACTGTTTACAGTGAATGTCTACAAAATGTTTTACAAATTTTATTTTAAAATTCATCAATACGAGTATATATGAACATTTTGTAGACATCCATTGTAATGATGTTTGTTAAAATAACTTTCGCAAATATAAACTGTTTAGGCTGAATTTTGGTACACATAATTTTTTAAGCTATTTTCCTGTTATACTAAAAGATGAACTCATAGGGCATTCTTTTTCGCTAAGCTGTCATATAAATTTTGGGGGCATTCCACGTTTTTGCCGCACTTTCATTTTTATTTTTCTTTTTCACACTAAATAAATATTCAGATTTGTCTTTTTGCTTATGCACAAAAATGTTTCGATCGATTGCGAAATGGGATGATGAATTGTGCCAAAATGATGAAATATAGTAAAAACTGAGAAAAAACGCGGATTTACTTATTATTATTATACTTTATTAGAATTTATAATGAATTAGAAACCTAATATTAGAATAAGAGCACTAGCTACATTGGCTATCGGCTCTTACTTGTTAATGCTGCACATTTATTAAACAAATTTGATAGCCGACTGTTAAAAAAGATCTTTTATGTATTTATCATAAAAAACTAAGATAAAATATTTAATTTTTAAAATTTTATTTATAAAAACTGCGTTGAAACGTGCATAACTTTAATGTATTTTTGCGAAAAATCTGGCACATAAGTAAAAAATCTGGGTACGCCATTAAAATCAGCGTGACCGAAATATTTAGGATCAATAGTCGGTAGTCATATTTAATTTTTCGAGTTACGCAGTGTAATCTGCCTTAACATCTTAACTGGTTTTTAATTTTAAAATATCCAAAACAAATTTTTAAAAATTTAAAATACCTGTTAAACAAACAGTCCAATTTATGACTCAAATGAAAGACAAAATTTTATACTCTTAAAAGCATTAAATATTTTTTACTTAAAAATAAATCTTGTGTAAAGTTAGCTATTTAGAAAATGTTTTACTTTTAAATTTTAAAAAATTAAAACCAAAAGTTTATTTTTCGATCTTTTATCATAAATTACGATGTGAGAAAGATCATTTGTTTTTTGTTAAACAAAAAACTTCTTATCGGGTAAATAAAACAATACGGGTAAAGCGTTGATCTTTTTCCTCCAAAATTTGGGTAAATCTTCTACCCCCTTCTACATTGGTTCTCTGAAGATTTTCGGTGACGGTAAATGAAACATGTATGGACCTGTCAGTAGATAAAGACTGCTTGAAATTAGCTGATGAGGAAGTTAGCTATTTAGTTTTTCTTGACCGCCGACAAAAGTTAACCGGTTAATGATTGAAACTCTGAAAAAGCTGTACATCACTTGCGATCAATGAAACTATTTGTTCCTTTTATTAATTTATTAAAATTTTTGTTTTAAAATGGATAACGTATGAATTGTCCCTTATTTTTCATTTGTACACTTAGAATACTATACAAATGTAGTAAAAACATATGAAATTTTACTTAAAGAAAGGACGACTTACATTTCAGTAAATTCAACTAACATTGTCATTTGTTATTTAATGTTAAAAAAATGACTAACAATTGTAGTAAAAATTAACCACATGGTAGTAAAAAATAAACAAACATTTATTTTTTTAAATAACAAAAAACAACTGTAAAAATTATTGTAAAATCATAAAACAGTCATTTGATGTGGTTTGCTTTTTAAATGAACTAAAAGGTTAGTAAAAAATGTAATTTGTTCTACAAATGACTGACATTTACATTAAAAGTAAATGAACTGTATTCCAACCCAAACAACTACATATTTTTAAATCAGAAGTTCCTTGAGTGTACTACTATTTTTTGAAAAATTCTAGTTTTTATTAAACTAATTCTGTATATGGGATGGGACATTCATATCAATTCTGGTATATTTTAGGACGAAGATCACGAATATGAACACCATTTAAAATATTAGCCCGGTTGGTTTCTAATCTGGTTCAAGTAATATTTTTTACAGTTTTATTAGTATTTACTATGAAAAAGACATAAAAAGTATATTTTCAACATATGTACAAGTTATTTTTTTTAGGAAAAGGCACTTAAATTAGATAGAACTTAGTTGGTATTAGAAAACATTTATTAAAAATACTTGCATGGTTTTCTCTGAATTTTATTAATTAGGATTTATCACAAACTCTATATTTTTAAGGCATAAAAATATATCAAATTAGTTTAGTTTCAAACCATTTTTTCCTTAAACTAAAAAAGAAAGTTCGCGAATTTTCAATAAATTAAGTAACAAGTGATGACTAATAAAGATACATATTAAAAGTTTTCATACTCTTTACGGTTTAGATTTTTTATTAACGACACCTGTCAAAAAGTGTGATATATCAAATTAATCAAATTAACCCTGGTTTTTTGGTTATAAAAAACGTAAAAAATTAATTTAAAAATCGTGGTACGCAGTTTTTGTTTATTTAACATTTCACATCATAAAAACGCCTTCTTAATAATTGGTAAAACATCAACGAAGGAGCGAGATCGAAAAAAATACGACACAAATTTTCACTTACACCTGCTGTTGTATACGACACTAAACTTTTTTCTTGTCACGTTACCTTTAAGAAGGCTGTCAGATTATGTGTGTAAAATATTAAAGCGATCGGCTAATTATTTCGCCTACAAATGGAATCTGAACAAAAAGTGAATAATAGAGTATTTTTCGCATCTTTAGTGCAATAATTAATAGGTGCAGACCATTTCCAAAAAAAGTAACAATATTTGGAGCTTATTCAATAATTTAAAACGAAGTTTAATATCATTACATTGTTGTGAGTTCTGGACAATTAAGCAAAAATGCTACTTTTTTGTTCTTAATTTTTGTTCAAAGTCCATTTGTAAACAGAAAATGGTCAAATTTTGCTAATATTTTGTTCACATAATATGACTATTTTTTAAAAGATAATTTGATTAACAAAAGTTCACTTTTGAACATAAAAAAATTTAATAGAGATAATCTGTGTCGGGAATTATTCGATCTCACTCCTTAATAACGTTTCTTCGCATAAATTATCCAAAAACTGTATTCCATTGTCAATGGGGAAAACAAAAAGCAACTCTGATATTAAGCAAAGTGTGATAGTGAAAAATAGTATTCATTTTGTTATAAAAAAATGCTATTGGCTTAAAAACTTGAAAATATGACTGGAATCGCACTTGATGTATACTTAAATTACAGCTAAATTGATTATTGAGTATTGATTTAAATAGTTGTTCTTATTTCGAAGAAACGTACTCATTTTGTGGAATGTAATTAATGCCTATTATGCATTTTAATGTGTGTGTATTATTATACTTAATCAGGATTATAAAAATTAGATTATCAATTGCCTGATTAGATACTTCATAAAGTCCAAATTCAACAATACCCATGTAAAAAAAATATTTTGTGAATTTGCGTATTATATATAATTATATGCGAAAAATGAGAGCATCTAATTGTATCACATTAGATCTAATCTGATAAAATCATACATTATTTGATACAATTAGGTCTAATTTAATGAAATTTGATATAGTTTGATACAATTCTATCCAAATTTTGTCCTCATCCTAATGTATCAAATTATATATAATGTGATACATTTATATCCAATTAGATACAATTGTATACAAATATATGATATTACATGTGTAATCATATATAAATCGATATGTAATTACATATTTTTACATATTGTTTTATATGTAAGTGTAATATAAAGAAACATATAATTATGTATTTGATATATAATTTTATATGATTTTATATGAATACATATTTTACAATATATCATTGTAAATAATATATAACTATATCAAAACTTTTTTACTTGGGTAGTATGAAAATAGCAGTGCTTAATACTACTATAATTTTATTTAAAAGTACTTAGCTTCGGAATGTAACAAAATTAAAAACATCACGTGTCCACGCGACAACCTTTTTTGTGTTCATTCATTAGAGAACAAATTTAATGATAGAGCTACATCTTAACCCAAAACACCCAAGAAATTTTTTTTGTTGAATTTTGAAAAGATATTTTCCATATGCTTTAGTAATGACCTGAGTATACAACAACTGCAACCAGTTTTATTTATAGATAAATTAATGTGAATTATGTTTAAAAATGCAAAATTAAATGAGTTTTATAAGTGGAGCATGTTAAATCTTTATTTATTATGAGTTATAGTTAAGAAAGGTGATATAAATACAAAATATGACCACATTTGTAAAAAAAATTGTGACAGAATACAATATGGACCTCTAAGTAGTAAATAGTTCTTCTTACAAATATTCTTAGCTAATTTAGACCTAGTTCCTTTCATTTTTAGAGTAATATAATGAAATATGTATAATAAAATTTTTGGGTTTTATTAGAGAGACAAACTCCAAACCACTCAAAACATCGGCTAATTAACAAATATTGAAAACAAAGCTGACAATTTTTTAGAAAAGTCCGAAAAGTACACAAATGTGCCAAAATTTAAATTTGTAAATTTTCATTGAAAATTTGCTAGATAACATACAAAATTTCAACTGTTTTTAAATTTTTTATTTACTGATCAAAAATTTTAATTTTTCTAACAGTTTACAACCATTAAAATATCATTTGCAGCTAAAATTTTAAGAAAACCCCTAAAATCCTTATGTATCCTAAATCATTCCTTTAGCCCGTCCATATTTACCACATGGTAAAACCAAAATCATTAAAAAAAAGTACAACAAAAAAAAAAGTTTGATATAATTTTCATTAAAAATAAAAATTATGTTTTTTTCGACCTTTAATTGAGCAATGAAAATGAAAATTATTCAAGTTCAAGGCCATACTCTATATTTCTTTATTAGGATATTGTCCTAACAAATAATCTATAGTTTTTTGTTTTCAAATTTATTATTTGACCCTTTCAGGAATGTGTTGATAGATATATTTCGGGAATTTTCTAGGTTCCCATCATCAAAACACGTTTTGAAAGAGGTAACAATCCCATGCTAAACATCAAACTTTCATATAAACTTGTTTACTCACTACATGAGAACTAATATATATGAGCTCGAAGTAAATGATTATCACCATTGGTCAAAAAATAAATTGAGAACTTGTATATCTCAACAAAAAAAAAAAGTCAGCCATTTTGAAATATTGGTGTTGTATTTTCAAATGAATAATACGTTGTTTTAATATTTTTAATAAATATATCCATTTTTTATGAAGTGAACAATTTTTAATACATTAAATTTTAAAAGTCACTCTGTTTTACATTTTCAAAAATTGACTAACAAGGGGAGTCTCCTATTTAATAGGTTCTTTCAGATCCTAATGAAATTTGAATAAGTGATAAAGAAGAAAAAAATAATAAGCGACACGTATTTCAAGTTTAGGGGTTAAAATGTGGGGTTAAAAATTACCCTGTTTTTCGGGGTTTCGGCTTATTTCGAATTGTTTTAGAGAAAATTTAGGCAAATGGGTACCAAATGAAAGAGCTTTTGGAGTCGCTTTAACTGGAATACGAAACATGCCCGATAACTTTCTATTATTTTTGCTATTTAGAAAAATGTGTGTTAAATTAAATTAAAACTGGCGTTTTGTTAAAGAATTATAGTCGGATTAAGCTAAAAAATATATATATATTAATGCCTATTAAAATTAATCGATTAATTCAAATTAATTCTGTTAAGAATTGTGATATTCACGCATCAAACGCGTTGAAGTTTTAAGCTTAAATATTTATTTTTTAAATTATAAAAGTATGTAATAAAAAAAAAAAGTAATAATTTGCTTCACATTTCTTAGTTTTTTTTTTTTGCAACATTTCTCTATCATTTTTAATACATATTAAATCGCTTCAACAGTTTAAACAAATCGCATTATTACTGCATTATTAAGCGAAAGGCAAAGTTTACATAATTATAGTAATAACTTTCTGAAAACTACTTAGTTTTTATAAAACTATTATATTTCCTTTAGTTCAAACTGTTTTCCATCATCTTGACGCAAAAGAGTAACAATTTTGACATATTTTTTTGATAATTTTTTTTCGCGTTTTCACCCAAAGTAGTTTTTTATTTTTGTTTTGGTGGAATTTTATTTATTTTTCCATACAAAATATTTCCTTGCAATGTCAACGCAATGATCCACAAAAAAAAATTAAAAAATATTATAAATAAAGAATAAACAATTTAAAGCATTTTCGAAATCGCTTTCGGTGCGTGACGTTTTTCTCCCAACTTGACTTAAAAAAACTGTTGTTTTATATGCTAAAAGGTTCTGTCTTGGGAGCTAACACGCACAAAAAAGTTATACCCGTACTGCACAATGGCACCTGCTTTTCAATATGTTGTTTTGAGAAAAAGACATTCAAAGCAAATATCGCGCAAGTAAAATATAGGGCAAGGAGTTTGTTTAACAAGTTGTAACTTTTTTATTTTAACGAATTTATATCACATTTTGTTCAAACTATCGAAATGTGAAATAAAAAAAATCAATAATAACAAAATTCTAAAGATGGTTGTTATCAGGGACAGGAACTAAAAAATATGTGTTTTAGGCGCCTATAATATGCATGAAAAATCTTAAAATATGCGCTAAACAATTTTAAAAATACGCACTTATTATTATTTTTAATTTTATTAAAAAACAAAAACACAATAAAAAAGAAAAGTTTTAATTCAGTCTCATTGGTTAAATAAACTAAAATAAATTATTTTTTACATAAATAAGTTATTTTATATTTTCGAACGACAATGGATTAAATTCCTATGTATAGAAATTGTATTAATGAGAAATGCATAATTTGAAGAAAAAAAACTAATCATGTTTAATGTGAATTCAAATTTGTTATACAATCAAAAATCTTTTACAGTTACTACATGAAAGTTGCTTAATGTTTAATTCACATGTTAAGTGTAAATTCAAATTTGTCAAATATTAATTAAAATGTGATTTTTTCGAAAAACTAAGAAATATGCATTTAAAGAAAAATGTACTTTAATAGCAAAATATGCACTAACAAATCGATGCCATTTTAACGCAAATTCTTAGATTCTCAAAGACATTTTGTTATCCCTGATCTTAGACTTAAGGAAAAAAACATGCATTTGCATGATCTTCCGGCCCCTGGTTATTAATTCAATTCTAAAGATTATTAATATTTTATGAACATTTAAACTTAACTTTACTTTTCCCAAAAATATTGTTAAGAAATACTGAAAAATCGCTGGAAAATAGATAAGTCGTTTTTTAATGCTTTTTTAAATGATTAAAATATCTTAAAACGAATCATCTTAAAAAATCTCAAGATGTCTCACTAACAGCTTAATAACAATTTATCACTCTTAATAAAAACTAAGATTTCAAAAAAAAGTTCTGCACCAAAGAATTAGTTTAAAAACTACTTATTTTCGTTCATAACCCTACTACTGTACAACAAAGTTTCACAGTTACTACATGAGTAGTAGTTGTTTTTAACAACAAATATGGTTGATTTTTTTATGAAATAATACAAAACAACTAAAGGGTGGTTAAATTTCAAGGGCCGATGTTGAAACTATTTAGGAAATTATTGTAATTTTATTTTATTATGATATATTGGTATTACTCAATTATGTATGGAACAAAATATCGGCCAAATGGACGCCGCGACCACGGCGGCACACCTCCATCCGATGGTCCAAATTTTCGATGACGCTGAGGCATAATGGAGGTTCTATGCCGTTAATGTGCCGAATTATCTCATCCGTTAGCTCTTGAATTGTTGCTGGCTTATCGACGTACACCTTTTCTTTCAAATAACCCCAAAGAAAAAAGTCCAACGGTGTCAAATCACATGATCTTGGCGGCCAATTGACATCGCCATTACGTGAGACAACACGGCCATTGAATTTGTTGCGCAAAAGAGCCATTGTTTCGTTAGCTGTGTGGCAAGTGGCACCGTCCTGCTGAAACCACATATCGTCCACATCCATATCTTCCAATTCGGGCCATAAAAAGTTCGTTATCATCTCACGATAGCGAACACCATTCACAGTAACTGCCTGACCGGCCTCATTTTGGAAAAAATACGGCCCGATGATGCCGCCAGCCCATAAACTGCACCAAACAGTCACTCTTTGTGGGTGCATTGGTTTTTCGACAATCACTCTTGGATTCTCATTCGCCCAAATGCGGCAATTCTGTTTATTGACGAATCCACTGAGGTGAAAATGTGCCTCATCACTGAAGATGATTTTCTTCGAAAATTGATCATCCACTGTTGCCATTTCTTGCCACCATTCTGCCCATTCACGACGTTTGGAATGGTCAAGAGGCTTTAGTTCTTGAGCCAATTGCACCTTGTAAGCGTGTAAATGCAAGTCTTTATGCATAATGTTCATCAACGACGAGCGTGAGAGGTGCAATTGTTGGGCACGACGACGAGTTGAGGTGGACGGCTCTTCAGCCACACTATCGCGAACAGCAGCAATATTTTCTGCAGTACGAGCTGTACGAGCATGCACTGGTGTTCTCACATCTTCTACAGACCCGGTTTGCTCGAATTTTTCCACGATTTTTGCGATTGTACGCACATTTGGACGATCAAATTGACCAAAAAAATCACGAAGTGCACGATATGCATTTTGATTTGAACGCCCATTTTCATAATAAGTCTGGATAACTTTAACACGTTGTTGGATTGTGTATCTCTCCATGGTTCAAATTGAGTAAGTCTGAAATAGAGAAATGTCAAATAAAATTCGGAAAAAAAATTGGCGTTTAGGTGTGGTTCACATTCAACATCGGCCCTTACAATTTAACCACCCTTTATTATCACAGCCATCTTAACAACTAAAGAAAATTTCAGTATTTTTTAACAGTTGTTTGAAGCAGTTATTTTGGTATTTTAATAAACAACTACCAAAACAATAATTTTCCAGTAAACAGTTAATTTTTGTTAGTTATGAAAAATAAAAGATTGTGTCGAGTTTTTTAAAAATCAAGTTATTTCTGATATGCGTACAGTTCGCAAATAATAATTAGAAAATTTCATTGTATCTCGAATGAATAATAACTTTAAAACTTTGACTTTGCATTTTAAGAAGTATGTATGTAGAGTTTACTGTTCCGTTTTAAAAGAAAATGCGGGTTTTGAAGCCTCAACCCCGAAACCGACAAAAATGAGTCGGGTTTTAATAAATACTTTAACTAATAACAAACTGTTCACTTATTTTAAAGAATAATTTTGGTCCGAGCCCAATTTTTTTAAATAATAAGGTTTTTCATATTATATTTAAATTTATTACTCCCAAAACCCAAAAAACACACATGAAAAACTGAATCATGTTATTGAATCGTGAATTTCGAAGATGGCTCAGCTCAATTTTGATGTACTGATTTTTGGTCACGTTAACTGGAAATTATCGTAAAATGATTTCGTTTTTAAATTTGTACTGATTTCTAACATATAAAAAAAATGTTTTACTTTTAAATTTTAAAAAATTAAAACCAAAAGTTTATTTTCGATCTTTTATTATAAATTATGATGTGAGCAAGATTATTCAAGTTTAAGATCATTTGTTTTTTGTTAAACAAAAAATCAAAAAATCGTACAATGTTTATTTATTAACAGAACATATTGCCTTAACAGAAATTCGGTGATAACTACCGAAAAATTCGATAGCTACAACCGAACCATTCGATTGACTACTAATACGGTTGTAACGACCGAATCTGTTTTCTGGGTGAAAGAACCGGTTGCTTAAATTAGTATTTCATTCATAAAATTATCAGCACAAAAGACCTACATTGGTCGCGGTGCATAGTGCCTTCTGATCTAATCTAAATTCATAAAATTATATAAATTTTGGTATATTTTATATCCTCTGGATATTTTTGAAGGAAAAATTCCTTTTAATCTCGCTATGTTTTTTAAAATTCGTCACAAAATTTTGCAATCTACAGGCACTGGCAACCTGCAAGCCTTTACCCTACTGTTTTCATGTCAGAAAAAAAAATTGTCACCATATGTATATTCTTTTTGGTTGGCAAATTTATTTTATTAACTTAGTTATAAAATGGATTTAATGTCATCAACTGAATTTAAAAAAATATTTTCTAAAAATTAGTTAATTTCTATGAATTTTTTTTTTTTTAATTACAAAAAACCAAAAAATAACTGAAACCGCCATTTTTCTAATATCAAAAACCGAAATCGCATTTTAATAATTTTTCGTGTTTTAGCAAACTCTAGATGTAGGAAATATAATTTTTTATTGTAATTAAAAGAAAAAAATATATTTTTCAGATATGTACATCTTTAAGGTTATCTTTCTGAAAATTGTTCAATACGGAGTATAGTTACAATAATGTATAATGCATATTATCAAACGATTGTCTTACTACATATTTATTATGAAAATATTTATTTTGCTTAATTTTGATCATAACTTATTTTTGTTCGAACATTGTTCTGTAGGTCAGTAGAATCGACAATATCTGCTATGAATTCTTAATTAGAATTATACCCATGAAAACAAAAAAAAACAATAAAAAATTTTACTACGGAAAGTGAAAAAACCAATAAATATGATATTTACGAATGATTCAATATAATTGAACCGGATTGGATAAAAAACTTACATGGGAGGTACCCTGACTCGGGTTGTTGTAAAACGGAAAAATAAGTAACACCTTTAAATTTTTTAGCCGCCCAATCCCATATTTAGGAGTTAAAACGTGGGGTCAAAAGTGACCCCAACTTTCGTTTTTTTCCGATTTATTCTTGATGGTTCCAAAAAACTATATTTAACTTTGGTATCAAATCAGAAGTATTTTGAGGATCTATCCAAATCTATTAAATAATTTAAGCCGCTAAAAATTAGATTAGGCTAGTATGTTCCTAAGCGAATATTCCTTATTTTTGTTCCCTCTTTCACATACCTAAACTTTGTTGGGGGTTTGGTTGTCCTCGCCGGGATACCTTCCTAGTTAGAAGCAATGGGTCTCTATGGCATAGGTCGGCAAAGCGTAAAATGAGGTTGTGTGTGTGAGCGAACAACCCAGCAAACACAAATCGGGCGTTTCAAAATACCATTATAGTTCCTAACACACAAAAAATATTTGCCAATAACTTGGCTAAAATAGCCCTGTCCAAGTTGTTTTGTAAAATTTAAATAAGTTTTTAAATTTTTTAGCCAAAAACTTTGGAAAATTTAACAAGATAGATGGATTATTTTAGTCAAGTTATTGGCAACAATTTTTTTGGTCGTGGTAATCTGTTACGCTTTTCACTTAAATATTCTTCTTCTTCATTTCCGCTTAACTCCCTGTGGAGCATAGGGCCTCATATAGGTTTCTAAAATACTGTCTAAACATGAATTGCTCCCTCCCAGACACGTGGAGCTTGCCGCCAAAGCGGGAGGATTTGACAAACGTCTGTGACCTCCTGGGAGATTATTATTTTCTGTTTGCGTTTTATTCATGTTTTTGTTGACTAGTTTGCCAGGATTTCTTCGATGCATGTAAGGACAAAGAAGATCTTAGTGGAGCCTGACACTCCTTTTTGACTAAGAACAGGCGTAGGCTTCCTGGAAGCTTTTGGGCACTACCGTTGACTTTTAATGGTTCTTCCGCTACCATCCCTATTGCACTATCCAGCCATAATAGTGCAGTTGTCTGCTTGACCCTAATCCCCGAATATGTCGGGTTGGCCCAAGAACAGATGAAACGTTGTTCACATTTGCTAATATCATAGCGGGTGCTATAACATCATTGCCCGGTGTCCACCTGTCCCGGATGGTCGGAGGTCGTGAATCTTCTTAGTTAGTTACAAGAGCAAGGATTGGTTCTGGACTTTGCCAAGTTAAAGACGATCAGTTCCGTTAGTTGTCTGCCTAACTCTGGACACCTTAAATATGTAAATGAGTTCTTATGGGTAACGCATTATTTTTTGTATTCAAATAATGAGAAATTTACTAGTAAGTCTTTATTATTTACGTTAAAGTAATGCATATAGTAAGCTGGTGTCATTACTGGTAGATTCTACACTGAGTATCTTTGTTTTCCAATTTTGTAATAATTTCTTAAATACTTTTCTTTTGTCCTCTAATTTTTGAATGGTAAATTTTCTACCTTAATTTTTGTTGCTTTAGCCCTTTGAGGACTGAACTTAAACCGCTAAATATTTTCTTTGGGAACTTCGTGGAGACTTTGGCTATGCCTAAAAATTTATATTGTGCTGCTTTTGGCGTTTTTCTGCTCCTCCTATCGGGAAATATTGTACTAAAGCTAAATCATTAATGGGCTGTCGCTCCTTAATGGGTTAAGATTTTGTCTAAGTTTCAATTTTATATTTTACTTTAAGTTATACCTAATCCAAAAATAAAAATTATTTTGTATTATTATTTTTATATAAACTTAATTTTTTAACATTATAAAAACTAAAAACATAAAAAAATCATTAAAAAACAAATGTTTTCACTTTGAGTTGACCTTGCAAGGATCTGAGACACGCTAAAAAGCCACATCTGTCTCTTTTCCAACATAACAAGATTCGTCTTGCAGGTTTTCGTAAAAGTAAAAATGGGACATATATCAATCATTCGTCGTGAAATGGTTAACATATCCAAATTTCATAAAAATGTATGTGTATTAGGCCGGGTCGGAGGGTATGGAGGCAAAAAAAATCGCTCAACGTTCAAGAAAAATCGTATTCTGGGGATCAAAATAAGAAACTTTGCCGAAGGAACCATACCTCTAAAACGAATTCTGATGTCCCGACTATTATATTGAAAAATTCCACTTTGACCCATTTAGAATGCCCAATCGAATCCAACCCCAATCGAATATAATTTATACATTCATCTGCTAGAGCGTCTTCCGGAGGAGAAATAGAGACCCTAATCTTGGAAAGACTCCTCCTACTTTCTGAAATATCTCTATCCCGAGATTTGTACATTTTGCTATAAAAACACGGCTAAAAAGGCCCTCTTTCAACTTAAATTTCAACCCCTTAACGGTCATCTAGAATGATGATTTATGCATTAATCTGCTAGCGCGTCTCCCGGAGAAGAAGCAGCTCCAATAATCTTGGAGAGATTCCTCCTACTTTCTGAATTATCAAAGTAGGTTTTTTCCAAATTTGACCCTTTGGGTCAAAAGTCGGGACATCAGAATTCGTTTTAGAGGTATGGTTCCTTCGGCAAAGTTTCTTATTTTGATCCCTAGAATACGATTTTCCTTGAACGTTGAGCGATTTTTAAATCGACCCGCCCTAATGTGTATCTATTGAAATAGTTTCCTTGTAAGCAATTTTAGTAAATGTAATGACAATAATTATGGTTCATATGAATGCATTACTACTAGTTTATATTGCATCGTATGAATCATGTATGCCATGAATTCCATTAATGGCACAAAAGAGACAAGAAACATAAAAGAGCATTGACTGCACTACATTTTGTATAAGGAACTAACAATTAACAAATGCGTTTGTTGTTTGTCCAATGTACGTGTTAACAACATTATTTGTGTGTGTGATATATCTACTTCCTTGTCAATGCAACCTTGACTTTGAAAAACGTTTATAGTTTGTGGACATTAGTATTAATCCACAAACCCAGTGACTGGCAGACACAAAAATACCGGCCAAAATCCGATTCAAAGTATTCAACGTATAAATGACAAAATAACAATAACGCTGGGTTTCATACTGAAGAGTTAACTATTTAAAACAAAAAAAAAAAACAAAAAATTCCTAAAACAATCTATACAAAACAACAATTGTTTGGGTTAACTAACAGTTAACTGAAAAACCTTTAGTATAAAACCCATCGTAAGTCTGATTAATATTCTTATAGTAAACTGTGAAAACATGATTTAAATATAAATTTTTAAATTATATTAGAGGGATTGGCCAATTTCCAATTGACGTTATTATTTCTTTTTATTAGAACCCTAAACCAAGCACAATGGGCCGAATTGAAAATATTTTCGAAATAAATAAGCTATTTTGTACACTCATAATAATCCATAGGTAAATTATACACTCTGAAATAAAAACGACCTTCTTGAAATATAAATGCTAGTAATATATATTTTTTGGAAAACATTTCCGTTTCCCATGTTTCTAATATAACATATTTATTTCCAAATATAATTATGTTTGCCTGTTTGGAAAAATTTAAAAGAGTCTGCCGCCAAACACATATCGCACACCCAGTTCAAAAGTGACTCAACTCAAAATTTAAATTTTCGGTTTTATATGCTTAAAGTATGCACAATTTACTTGTATATCTATTAAAAAATATCAGTGTATTTTGTTGTTGTTAACTATTGCTAAAAAACAGTTATGTCTTTCTTTATGTTTCAATTGGTATAAAGTTGCAAATGTTTTTTTTTTCGATTTCTCAAAAATTAAAAATTTTGAGTTGAGTCACTTTTGTACTAGGTGTGCGATATATGTTTGGCTGCAAATATATATGTATATGTTTATTATATGTATGTTTGCATGTCCTGCACATAATATCTAAACATTTTAAAATTCCAAATATATCTTTGATTAGGTTTGAAAGTTTGAATCATTACATGCATATAAATAATTACCTGCAAACATAATCAAAAGTATATTTTTTTTGCGTGTACGGAAACTGTTAATTTTAGGAAATTTTCGGTTATTTTGACATTACGAAAAACTCATGATGTTTCGTTTCACATGTCAAAATTTTATTTGTATGTTTTGCAAAATTTTGTAAAAACACAAAAAAATTGCTTTGTAAATATAAAAATAAAAATACAAACTAATTTCGTACATTTTCTTAAATTGAAAATTTTGTTTTGTATTTTTTACGAAAACTTTTTAAGTTTTTGTACTTTGTGTTAAAAATAATTGTCGAAGTCGTATTTCCGATCGAAAACCAGCACTTTGTAGTCCGTGACAATTTCATTTAAATTTCCCATGTTAGTGGGTCCAAAGTTGCTTTGTCTGAGGCAATTTAAATCTTTGAGTCTCAAGCATTTCCTATAAGACGCGTGCTGACCAAAAAATACTGATTACCCAGATGGAGTTGTGGAAGGCATTATTTAATTATGAAGCGTTTCCTAAACTAATTCGGGATGACATGATTCTTGTTCGCGCTGTCCCAATTAGTTTGTTACACTTCAGCATGTCAAAAGCTCTTCTTTCATATCTTCTAACATTCAATAAAATCTAGCCTTCATAAGAAATGAAAATCGGATTTTTTAAGCTTTGAGATGAGCTAACACAATGCTTATTCACTTCTTCTAAGAAGCAGTCAAAACTTTGCTTAAATAATGCGCTAAGAAAAGGTAATAAATCGTAAAATCAAGAATAGAGAGAACGCAGTTAAGAAACTACAACAAAATCAGTAATGACAACTTTTTGAGAGTAAAAAGCGCATAAAATCTCTTAAAAAGCGTACATCATTATTAGAAGAAAATTTCAGAAAAATATTAAAATGTTTAAAATATGTTATCAATTTACATGTCATTAATATAATTACTAAGAAAATATGTTGGGAGTAAACTTGTAATAACCACTAAAAGTTTTGAACTAAAGGTATCCTAGTTTAAACATTATTAAATGCACGATTTTGGTTAAGTTGTTAAGCTTAAAACATTTTTAACAACAATTTTGGAATAATAAATAAAAATGGTTAAAAGCACCAGCTAAATATTAAAAATGATCCGGCTAACATGGGAGTTTTCCCGATGGGTTCCCTCCGATCTTAATGAAATTTCAATATGTGATAAAGAAAAGAAAAATAAGATACACATATTTTTTTAGAGGCAGTATCTCAATATCTCAGGTGGGACCAAAGTTAATACATTTTTGTATTGAAACATGTCTGAAACTAATGAAATTCAGTTTTTTTGAACGCATTTTTAATGTACTCGAGAAAACAATAATTTGTATACAAATTTTTCGTATGTAGTTTGTTTGCCATTTATATAAAATATTTAAAAAGCTCTTCGGAAAAATTCGCATAAAAGACAAGCAATTACGAAAATCGAAAACAGTTTCGACACCCCCCTCTATTACATATTTTCTAGCTTAATCTAACTAAAATTCTTTAACAAAACGCTAGTTTTAATATCACTTAAAACACATTTTTTGAATAACAAAAATACTTGAAAATTATCGGACATGTTTCGGATACCAGTTAATGCGTCTTCAAGTGCTCTTTCATTTTGTACGCCACTTGTCTAAAACGTCTCTGATACAATTCGAAATAAACCGAAAAAACGAAAAATGGTGTAATTTTTTAAACCACCTTTTAACCCCTTAACATGAGATTAGGCCGCTAAAAAATACGGAGAGAACCCATCGGGACACTCCGCTTGTAAGAGTTATCGCCCTTTCAAGATCTCTATACCAAACCATAAAAAAAGTGTATTAAGATAGGTCTTACCCGGAGTTATATGCGTTACTGTCTCTCTTTCTATACTCGTAACGATACTAGTACTCTAAAAAAAGTCAGTAAAGTCAGCAACAATTTTGCTGGGAGAATCCTTGCAGAAAAATTACTAATATCAAATATCAGGAAAAAAGATTGTTCGTGATATTAGCAATTTTTCTGCAAGGATACTCTCAGCAAAAATGTAGCTGCCTTTACAGATTTTTTTTTTTTGTTGGTGTAATTATTTAATTGATTACATTTAGGGCTCATCACGAAGTTTGTTCCACGAATCGTTCGACTAAAAAACGAATTTTCTCTGTAATGCGTTGTGCGAAACACTTTCATATTGTCAGGCTCTGCAACTTTTTGAAGCTATTAATTTTTTCCAGGACACCTTTTCCTTTAAAATGTCCGACTTATTTGGAATTAATAGCGAATACTGTAAAATAATATACATTAAATTGAGAGTTTGGTGTACTAGATATAAATATAATATTATTTAAAAAAAATTTCAACCCAAAAATGAATCAATAGAAACCAAAAAAAAAAAAAAAAACAAAATACGTTCAATGCGACAATAAATGCATAAAAGGATTACAATTTCCATACAAATCCTATTTTAACCCAAAAAATATTTTTTTTTTATTTTAATAATTTCGGTCAAGAAAAGTATAATTTGAAACCATAGTGCGATGGTCCCACATTTCAAAATAGAGACGAGCTTTTAAAACACGAAGGCCTTCATCACTAAACCCAAATCAGTTTTAAAACTATTTTAAGAAATTCGTCTTCGGGTTTTGTATTATTTAAAAGCACAGATTAGAGATTTCAAAATCTTATTCTTCTTTTAACAATAAACATATTTTTCAAACACATTCAAATATTTTTTGTCCAACACATTCTCATGAGTTACATGCACTGACAGCTAATGTCAAAGAGTTTAAGCTCTATCTAATCTATGTTTAATAGTTTGACTTTACAAAATATTCTATTGTTTTTTTAATTTCTGTCTTCAAAAGTAGTTAGATTTGATCGTCTTAACAAATTAAGAAATAAACTAACCAATATTGGTAAGCTAGATGGTTTTACAAGGTTTATATACAAGATTTAAATCAAACATCAAATGGCCTGAAATATCTACTATTTTCCACATTTCTCCATAGAATAATAAATCCAAACATTTTAGTTGGCCAACCCCTATATTTGTTATTTTGTTGAGTGTTTAGGAAGTGAGTGTGTGTTGCAGTAATACTAAAATTTACGATATGATAAAGCAATACATTAAACAATACTATAAAATCGAGTCAGTGATTTATTGGCTGACCTTGAACCCATGACAGAATTTGTACTCGTACTAAAATAACAAAACATGTTTTTATCACTTTACTAAGTTGGGCAAGTTTTTTTATGGTGTTTGCCATTAAATGCTACTTTTTGCATTTTTTCAATTACATATTTTGTAAAAATGCTATTTTTAAGAATCCTAGTCATAAAAACCGAGTTTTGAGAGTTTTTTATACTTTTTGTTAAAAAACGCTACACTTAAAAAAAAGTTAGTAGAAAGATAAGTAAAACGTCAAATTGTTTGCTGAAATTTTGTTTCGAGCTAAAATTGTAGTTATACTTATTCAGCACTTAACTGTTTTGAACTTATGTTTTACTAATATTTTACTAATTTATTTAACAAGTAGAATAAAGTAGATGTCGCTTTATGTCAAGATGTAGTAGAGACGAGGAAAATGATACTAAAAAGTACAACTCTTGTAAGACATATAAAAAAATCAACCATTGAAAATTTTTGTATCTGTTTTTCATTCATAACAAAACAAAAGGACGCCAACAATGTGTATTGTATACATACAAATTGCGGAATAAAAATTTAAATTTTGTGTTGTGAAATTAGCAATTTTTTACAAGCACCCTCCTGACTAAAATTTTGCTGACTCAGCAATATTTGTTGATGACTTTACTACCTTTTTTTTTTGAGTGTAGAATAAAAATTCCGGTAGAAATAATTTGTTTTACGCCACACGAGTGGTCTAAAACTAGGTATTGATAAAAAAAATACTCCACAAAAAGTTAGTATAGGGTTTGAAGCACTAAATTTCCGATTTCAGAAAAACCTATTTAAAAAAAAAACTGTATTCAAATTTAAAAGTTATGCGACACATGCCTACAAAGTTTTAGAGAGGTCAATACCCTACGAATTTTTTAAAGACTCGAGTTTCACAGAATCCAAATCTGGCCTCAGAATTTCTCCATCACATCACCATTTTCGAGATATATTAACATGAAGTTTAGAAAACCTTTATTCGGAGCGTTATAACATGACTTTTTCACAAAACTTTTTATTTCTTCTGAAATTATCCCCTATTGTTTTGAAAACCGAAGTTTTTGAGATAGCTCAACATAAAGTTTAGAAAAACCCGGTTTTTTACTATAATCGGGACGTTTTAACATCGCTTGTTATGATATATAAAGATTAAAAGACTGCGTTTTGCAAAAAATAGGGAGGAATTTCGGATGATATAACAAATTGTGTTAAAAAGTCATAATACGCGAGTTTATAACGTCCCGCTTATACACTGCTTTGCAAAAATATAATTATACAATAATTTCACTAAATTTCGTAAGTTAAAAAAAAGTAGAAGACTTTAACCGGCATGAAAAATAAATATTATTTAACAAAAAAACAACTCATTTATTTTTTATTTCATTACACTAAGAATCATTGTCACCTGAAAAATTGGTCTGAAAAATTAATTCATCTAGTACTTAAATTGTGACCTTGCCTTAAAAATTAAAAAAAAAAAAAAATTATTTAAAAATTCTACAAGTCTTTTTAAAAAAGTAAAACAAAAAATATATGGAAAAAAATTTATTCTTAGTATGTTTTTATTGTCTGAAATTCCACCGTCTGACGACCAACATGTACTGAGGCATTGTCTTGTTGGAAAATAAATTGCTGTTTTCAATAAATGGCACCAATTTTTATTAGAAAAATTTGCAAAAAGAATATTTAATTATAGTTATGCAACGCAGTGTAGTACAAACCGGGTTTTTACTAAACTTTATGCTTAGATATCTCAAAAACCTAAAAAGATAATGGAGAAGTTAAACCTGAGTTTTGAAAAGAATAGTTATAATTTTCAGATGACATAAAAAAATTTGTGAAACAGTCAGATTATAACGTCCCGAATATAGCAAAAAATGTTTTTTTAAACTTTATGTTAATAGATCTCAAAAACCTGATTCTGAGGTAAGATTCGGATTCAGCGGACATGTGTAGCATAACTTTTAAATTTGTCTACAGAATTTTTTAAAATAGCTTTTTCTAAAATCGGAAATATAGCGCTTTCAAGCCAAACTCTATACTCACATTTTATGGAGTACATTTTTTGTGAATACCTAATTCTAGACCACCTGTGGCCAATGAAACTTAAACTTTAAATCATTCTAATTTACTACGAAAACATTTAGCAGTTTATCTGTAAATTTCTTCGTTATAGTTTTTAACTGAAAATATTAAAAAAAAAACTTAAACCAACCGTTATTTTTGAAAGTATTTGTAATTGGTGTGTTGCTTTTGCCCTTTTTTGTGCTACTAATTATGCATACAAGTTTCTTCTCTTTTGTGCCAATTAAAACTTGCCCTGGTTATAAGTAAGTAGGCCAGTTCATTCACTTCTACTAAACCTTATTCTTAAAAATAATTTACATTAAACATATTTCTTCTGTGTTTAAAATCAACTGGTTTTAGGAAATGTTACAATTTGTAATATAATAGTATACGATCAGATGTTTCTTATATGATTTTCACATGTCAATTAAATTAAGTAAAAAATATTCGAGTTTATTTAATTATTGCAAAAATATAAAAGTAATTCAATACTTGTATGGAAAATTAAATTAAATCTACAAATAAAAAATGTTTGCACGAGTGTAATGTGTAACGTAATAAACGACATGTGCATATTCAATAATTTTTCTAAGCTATTCATTTAGTTTTTTACCTTCTTGACCCACTAATTGTTTATTTAAAAAGAATTTGTTCAGTTTCAATACTCCTCTCAATGAACCTCTTACATATACAGGGTGTTCATGTAAAAATAAAATGAGTTTTAGCAAAATATGGCTATGTGCGAGTGCATTTATTAAAAAAAGAACATTTCGAGTGATCTCAACTACCAGTGGGTCTCTATCCACCTCAGTCTCTCTCAATCTGACCTCTTTTTATTTGTTCCTAAACTAGCAGCGAGCTAATGGAAACATGTTGCAGAATTTTAAAAGTTTAAATTAATTTTCAACATGTTTTTGAATAATAATTTAATAAAATTTTTAATTATTTATAATTTTAACGATAAAATAAGCAAGATAAAACTTAATTATATTAAATTTTAATAGAAAATAACAAAATATAAGCATAATAAAAGTGAATGATGTTAGCAAAAATGTTTTATCAACAAGTTGCAATTATTTTTTCGTGTCAGAAAAATGTTTTCATTACCTCGCTCGAGTTTAGTTGGTAAGCATAAAAACGCTTCTCTATTTTTATATACTCTTTGCAACTACTCACATCGAAACTAGAAAGTGGTAAACCCACAGATTGGGTGTAAAAAATAAAACTTGTAAATACACCCAGAGAAAACCAGGAATAAATTTTCGTAAAATGTAACAATTTCATCAATATTGATGAAACATTTCATCAACAACAAGAATTATCTTGACCATATCATGGTCTCCATGAATTTTTCTACACAAAAATAATGAAACCCTTACTACTACAAAATATGCAACATTTCATAAATATGATAAAATTGATTTTATTTTATATTTAATGTTTCTTAAATACTATGAAACGTTACATTGGACGACAATTTATGAAACATACTTGTAGGGGACAACAAATGATTCGACACGTATTTTTGTTTAGATGCGCAATCTCAAGTTTAGGGGTTAAAAAGTGGGTCAAAAATTACCTAACTTGACAGTTTTTTAATAAATTGCTCATAAAAACGAATAAACTATAGTCAAATTGGGTATCAAATGAAAGGTATTATAAAGACGCATTCACAATTGTATAAAACATGTCTGAACATGTGTTTTTATTCAAAAGAAATCTTTTTCGAATACCACTTTTGTATGGGAAATTGTTGTTGGTTTGGATTCTAATCAACATGTAATAAGGCTTATTAATTTTGATCAAGGCGGTACATGCGTTTTTTCGACTTTTGTCATCGTTCGGCTTTGAATAGCTTTTATACCCCTTATTTTTAATAATTCAAATAAGTGGCAACCCTGGATCCACAGCAATATGCGTATCAACATTTTTGTTTTCACAAGTATTTTAGTACTGTGTACAAATAAATCTAAATTTCGTAAAATTTAGACATGTTTTTATACAACAATTGTCCAGCTTTTGAAATCCCTTTAGCCCCTAAACGTGCGATTCCGCACTTAAAAATAGTAAATGTCTAATGATTTATTGTCCTCTACAACATATTCAAGATTCATTTAATGCATTTCCAACATGTTCTTAAAATTCAATAATACCACAAATTTCTACGCTTAGTTAAAAAAATGTATGTATAAATTTTTTTATTTAAATTGTTTATAAAATAGTTTTTTCACAAGGAACATTTTATCAATTTGAATTATAAAAGTTTGGTGTCAATAATTTATCTAATTGTAAGAGTGGGTAAGCAAAAGCTTGAACTCTACATTTATTTATAGCAAAAGTATTCTGTAGGTAAATCTACGTAACTTTTTTCGTTTCATGTTTTCTCTTAAATAATGACAAAGTGCATCGAATAACGCTTTTGTTACATAATAAAATTTAGTTAGCAACATTTGTTTGTTCATTTCTCAAGATGTGGTTTTTATATATGGATGTATAAGTATGTATGTATGATGATTTGCTGACAATAATGATATCGTCACCTTAAATGCAAAGGACGTAACTAATATACTTAAGGCTTCATTACTCGAACGGATACGTTAGGTAAACGGAACGCAATGTGTAAAAATAGTACCAACATACAATATGTTGTCTCTATTTTACATACTAAACAAATAGTGACGGATTTGCTGAAAGTAAATTCTGTTGAAAATATAATTTACTTTCTTCAAATTCGTCATTATTTGTTTAGAATGTAAAACAGAGACAACATATTTATGTTGGTACTATTTTTACATATTGTATGGAGTTATATAGCCCGTTTAAGAAACGTATTCGCTCGAGTAATGAAGCCTTTACGTTTTTACAGTAGTAGCAAAAACGTCTACAGATATTGTAACAATATCATTAATAAACTGATAGTTTTAATAACACAGTGCAGCATTTTTAAGGTCATCGTTTGGTTCCTCCTTCATACCCGTTTTTTTTTGAAGTGTATATCGGAACTAAAAAAAATCCGCAAAGGACTTGGCCAGATTACATCGAAATTTTTTTTTTGGACACCCTAAGTTTTTGCACCCAAACATGATTTTTTTAAAAAAGGAAAATTTTTATGGAATCCATATATCATAAACCGTTCGGAATTTTGTTTTTATGTCTTTGGCAAAGTTGTAGATCCAAACCAAAGCAAAAAAATTCTCATATGGACCGACCCAAAAAAATTCCATCCACTGCATCAAAATTGCAAAAAATTGGGAAAAAATGCTATTTTTTTATGATTTTTTCATGATTTTGTCCTGAAATGGCTTAAATACTGGGAATTTAAGAAATCTTTCTTCAGCTAAATTATATCTAACAACAATATAAACAACTCTCTAGTACATGTCATCTTAATACGAACATTCCTTAACCCTAGAAAGCACATCTTTTTGCTCACACTTATTTTGCATAGCCAATGTTTGTCGTTTCGACAAAGAAAGACTATATAGGTTAATGCCGTTTTTGTTGTTACTTGTTTTCAAATTTACTATTTAAACATTTTATTGTTGTAATGCTGATATGTTTTTGAAAAAATGAATATATTTATTTTATTAATAAAAAGTTATTATTTTATAACGCAATTAACAATTTCATAATTTTTTTTTTATTTTTTGTTTAAGTTTTTTTTGTTTATTTATACAAATGCAAAACATATGTATTATTAACTGCCGATGATTTTATTCTGCTACGATTTTACCCGAAAAAAGTATAGTAACTTCTGGTAAAATGAGAAACGCAATTACTTTCTTATCACGCTCTCATTTACCGAATTTTTGTTAATAAAAACGCTTTTTGGTAAGATGGAGTCAAAGCGGGTTCGCGAGGTAACGTTTGTCGAACAGAACTAAAATAAGAAAATATATAATTTTAACAGAATAAATAAATAACATACCATTGCTACTCACGCCTGTTAAGGTTTAAATATTTTTGGTGGTGGTTCAAGGTCATGATCTGACTCTGCACTACTACAAGAAGAAAGAGGATCCAAAGGCACATCTCTAAATCCAGTGTCTCCTGGGTCTTCCATATCACCAACCTCACACAGGCACACCTTGTGGCTCCACCAACAAACCTCTGCAAGCATTGCGTCCAGCTTCTTGCCTTTGAATCTTTTTTCCATTGGCATTGTGACCTAGTGGAATCGCTCCCCTTGCTCATCTGATTCGGTGGGCAATTGTTTTAAAAAAACATCAATATGATGATGCAAAAAATGCAATTTCAGCGTCATCGATACATTTATATTTTCAAAATATTGCAGCATTGTTGCCACTAATTTCTTTGATTTTAACAACAAAAACGGCATTAACCTATATAGTCTTTCTTTGTCGAAACGACAAACATTGGCTATGCAAAATAAGTGTGAGCAAAAAGATGTGCTTTCTAGGGTTAAGGAATGTTCGTATTAAGATGACATGTACTAGAGAGTTGTTTATATTGTTGTTAGATATAATTTAGCTGAAGAAAGATTTCTTAAATTCCCAGTATTTAAGCCATTTCAGGACAAAATCATGAAAAAAATCATAAAAAAATAGCATTTTTTCCCAATTTTTTGCAATTTTGATGCAGTGGATGGAATTTTTTTGGGTCGGTCCATATGAGAATTTTTTTGCTTTGGTTTGGATCTACAACTTTGCCAAAGACATAAAAACAAAATTCCGAACGGTTTATGATATATGGATTCCATAAAAATTTTCCTTTTTTAAAAAAATCATGTTTGGGTGCAAAAACTTAGGGTGTCCAAAAAAAAAAATTTCGATGTAATCTGGCCAAGTCCTTTGCGGATTTTTTTTAGTTTCGATATACACTTCAAAAAAAACCGGGTACGAAAGAGGAACCAATTTATGTGTTGCACTGTGTAATAGAACGAAACAATTTTGTGGAGAAATGTAGTTCGCTCAGTTGGTTTCCTTACTACTCAGTGTCGCTCAATCTGTTCTAACATGTTCTAACATGTTGCAAATATCTTTTAGAGTAAAAAAAAATGTTTTCATTTGCTTGCCGGAGTTCTGTATTTTGTTGCTGAGAGGCGTGGTAAGTGTAAGATTTTTTGTTTATAAAAACGCTATTTTTTATCGTAGAAATCCAACATTTTTTGTAGGTATGTAGTTTAGCCAACTGAATCGTAATGAATGAAAACCGGTTTTGGAAACTTTGCTATTTACACCCTTTTGCATTTTAGGTGACGATATACAGAGTTATTTTGCACTGTGCTAAGATTCACTTATTTATGGTCGTACGTTAACATCTAACTGACAATAAGGGTTTGCACATGGTGTACTAAGTGTTGTATTGTAAAAATAGAGATGGTAAAATTGTTTTGGTTGAGTTTTTTTCTGTTAACACACTTGAGCTTGAACTCTACATTTATTTATAGCAAAAGTATAATTTTTTTTTAGTTTTTGGTTGGATTTTTACTCTGTTAGCACACTTGAGCATAGTACACTAAAAATAGGTACAAATGTTGTATCG
The DNA here is from genome assembly GCA_021234595.1 of Delia radicum. NCBI lineage: Eukaryota > Metazoa > Arthropoda > Insecta > Diptera > Anthomyiidae > Delia > Delia radicum. Next base: position 55,390,127 of record CM037855.1, on the reverse strand, counting down.
TACTAACAACAATTGTTGTATATTTTATAAAACAAAATTTTACCATCTCTATTTTCGATACGACTATACAACACATACATTTAGTACACACCTTGAGAATTCCGGCTGGCGGTTTTTAAAAAACCATGCCGTAATTTCTTTATTTTATTTTAATTAAATTAATTTTTAAGTATAAAATTGTAAAATTGAAGAAGGAAAAAATCAATGAAATAAAAAGAAATACGTACATACATACAATACACCCCTTGTGATAGACCTTAATATTTTGTCTGAGGTGTTATTTTTTGTTTGTCATATTTGCACCTATTCAGGCCAGTCACGTGAAAGACACTTGTAAACCCGTAACGTGATAACTACTTTATGAATCGGTGGTAAGTACCTAGAAAGTACCACATGCCGATAGAGACTTTTATACTGATCACGTGATATGTACTTTTGGAAACCGATCCTGTTTTCACCTATCACATGCCTGTTACTTTCAAAGCCATCACTTCATAGAGACTTTTAAACCGGTCACGTGGTTTAAAAGTCTTATGGAAAACACGAATTTTTGCCGGTTATATGATATTTAATTATGCTCACTTATTACATATTACGGTTTCCTATTCGCAGGAAATCATATTAAATACTTTTCAATTCGCAGAATTAAAAATTATTTATAAGGATGCTTTTTGAGGTTATGAAAATTTGGTTTGCTACATAAAACTGCTCCATAAAATTTGTTGAAGCCTTTTTGATTTTAGTATTAAGCTCATTAAAATCGTTTATTTGATGTTCGTTTTGTCGGAAATGATACATACGGCGCTTTAGTGGTCACAAAGCTAAATGTGTTTGGAAAAACCTGCCACTGTATGCGCTAGAAATGAAAAAATTCAATTTTGTTTACACTTTAGATATCTAACTATATTCTCAAGCCAAGTTTATTTCATAAAAAAAGGAGACTCGGAGGTGCAGTTTACAAAAAAAAACTCAGTCCACTTTGTATTTCAATTTGGTCATAAGTGCTCCAAATTACTGTTTTATAATAAAAAAGTAAAGCTATTTCGATAGAAAACCAAATTTACAAAATATTTGATGAAAAATTTGTTCGTGTTCATGGCGCGGTTTGGAATCGAGAAAGCGATTTAAACTTTTCAAAAAATCTCTAATTTTGACCCAAGGATTTCAAAGGCATAACTGTAAGGGCATCGTCTTAACTTGAGAACGTATGGACGGATATTTACACAGTTAGTCAGAAAAATTATATTTTGTATTATTAGCAAAGTGCATAAGTTTAATCAACATTCGTTGAAGATTATGTGCAATTTCTCTGAATTTCGCGTTTTTTCGAAAAACGAAAATCGCCATATCTTAAACAAAAACCCTAAAAAGGGCAATTTTTGGACTATAGTTATATCATGGAAAGAGGAATAATGTATGCCTCAATCAATTCATTTGAATGGATTAGTTTTTGAGATTCACTCTTAACCTAGTTTGGCTAATATCACCTAAAATAGGTAACAACAAAAATTTGGTACTTGAGCCAGAGTGAAAACTAAAAAATTGTTTATATATATTTAGTAACGTCATGATGCTTGTTAGGAAAAGACCCTAACAACGTGCTTGGTTACTAGGAAGACAAGAATGGAGCAAAATTGATGATTAATAGGTTTTTTTTGTTAAAGTTCTACCTATTATGGAGGCTCTAGCTTTTCTAAAACTTCGGGTTCTGATGAGATCTTTAGCCAGATCGAAATACTAGTATCAACCTAGCTAATATGTTTGATTTGCTTTATTTTTGTAAATATACGGAGGTTGAAAGCTCGTTATAAATTGAAAATAACATAAAAATAATCTCGATGTATATAAAAACAAAAAACTAATATAACTGTAAAAAATATTACTTGAGCCAGAGTACACACAAAAAATTGTTTATATAAATAGAACATTTTTGGTCTTCAAAGTTTAGTAACGTCATGATGCTTGTTAGGAAAAGACCTAACCACGTGGTTGATTACTAAGAAGACAAGAATGGAGCAAAATTGATTATTAATAGGTTTTTTGTTAAAGTTCTTCCTATTATATAGGCTCTAGCTTTTCTAAAACTTCGGATTCTGATGAGATCTTTAGCCAGATCGAAATACTAGTATCAACCTAGCTAATATGTTTGATTTGCTTTATTTTTCTAAATATACGGAGGTTGAAAGCTCGTTATAAATTGAGAAAAACGTTTTTTTTTTCTAAATTGAATAAAATTTGTCCAATTAGCGCTATCTCGTTTATTTTTCGATATACTGATCATTTTGTAAAATGGCAATTATTTTAAATGGCCAGTATTTCCGAAACTAAACGAGATAAGGTAAAACGGAAATAAAGGGTCCGCCATCTAACGTTTTTTTTTCAACTAGTGCTTATTTCGTGAATGGTAACACTTAGCTCATGTCTGATTTGACAGATAATTAGTTTTATCCTTCCGCTGAACGAATATGGTCCGTATGTTCGTTATCTTGTGAAAAAAGTGAAAGAAACTGGCATCCTCATCGATAAACCAAAGCGTAAAAAGCCAAAAACAGTGCGTACACCTGAGAATATTGCTGATGTGGCAGAAAGTGTGCGTGAAGCACCATCAACATCAATTCACCGTCGTTCTCAACAATTGAACATTTCGGAGACATCATTGAGACGAATTTTGCATAAAGACCTTGGTATGACGCCATACAAAGTCCAATTGGTTCAGGAGTTCAAAGACAAAAAAAAAGTTATTTGGCGGACCCTTTAGATAGATTAGATATTATAAAGATATTATATTTTTATAAAACAAATACAGGGTGTATAAATTATTTGTTTACACATATACCTACATGGAAATACAAATTTAAATACTCCGATAATAGAATGGAACATTCGTCCAAAATGAAACGATATAAAATGGAACGGGGAACGAGTGGAATGGGAACACTTATCACATTTTTATTATCGGTACGTGTTGCTTGGGTCAATTCTTACACGTGTTGTTCTGGTAAAATTTTCAATATATAGCTTTGTTTTCGAGATACTGGCCATTTTATAAAATTGCGTTTTCTTAAATGGCTGGTATCTCCGAAACTAAACGAGATAGTGCAAAACGGAAAAAATGTTTGCTCCTAAGGAGTATTAATACACCCTGATAATACAAATAGGGAAAGGTCCGGAGGGATTCATTTTTTATGAAACAAGCATAGAGTGTCTTAATTATTTGTTTACCCATATACTAATATGAAAATACAAATTTAAACATGCTGATATAAGAATGGAACAATCTTATATCAGCATGTTGTTCCAAATGGAACGACATGGAATAATACGGGGTACGAGTGGAATCTGAACACTGTACCCATTTGAATCACATTTGTTCTTTTTGCGATATCTCGCTTAGTTTTTGAGATATTAGCCATATTATAAAATTTTATTTTTTTAAATTATCTCTGAAACTAGACGAGATAGGGAACACCGGACAAAATGTTTGCATGAGTAATACTATACCCTGATATTGCAAATAGGTCCGGGAAAGAGCCCGAGGGATTAATTTTTTCTAAAGCGGCCACAGAGTGATTTTTTTTTTTATTATAAAATAAATTAAGATACTCCGATAAAACAAAGATTGTTCCCAGTTCAATGCAATTTCGTTATTTATAATCCATGTTCCAATTCAACTCGTTGCCTGTTCCATTTCATATCGTTCTCCATATTTAGTCTTCCAATTCCACTCATTATCCTTTATATTAAATTTCATTTCCAAAATTGAGCTCATTCCCCGTTTAATTCCACATCATTTCGATCTCAAAAAATTTTACATTCCCTCCATTGAATGGCATCAAAAAAATATGTATTTTTATTTCCCATTCCAACCATGTTGTTCGGTTTCATTTATCTTGATTGTTTTTGTAAACAATTGATGTTTTTTTGTCAATTGTAATTATTTGTTATGCATTAATGTGATTTTATTAACATTAACAATAATTTTTGTAATGCAAAATATTTCACTGTCATTAAATGGCAATGATATTTTTTCATTTGCATTATTATCTACAAATGTAAATTCACATGTATGATATTTTCATAATTTTGCAATACCATTATTTTCCACTCTCACGAATTCTTCTAGATAACGTTTGATACCTCCCATATTAAAGCCATATTTGAATAAAAAAAAATATACATTTTTATCATAAGGAATATTTTTAAGTAGATACTTTTTATTTTCTTTTCTTTGTAGAATTAATTATATATTTTTTTATACTTTTACTATAATTATTTTTGATAAAAACAAAAAAAAAAATAAAAAGTTTCCGGTCTTTGATAAAAACACCCGAAAGATTCCTAAATTTATTAATAAATCAACAAAAATGAAAAGACCTCATCATCAACTCCAAAAAGTGAGTACACACTAATGTTTCTTCTTAAAAATGAATCCGTTGGTACACGAGTTTATGATAAATTTATCACTGGTTTTTACAAAACGTTCGCCGCTACGCGAATGAGTGACTAAAGTATTTTGTTTTTGTATTACATGTATTTTGTTTTTTTTCAATCGTGTGAAGAAAAACGTCATTTAAAAACAGGGTATTATCACCCCTGTTACGGCTTTTAAATCAGAACGAAAGTGAAAATTTTAGAATTTTTCGGTGTTCTTGCGATTAAATCAGAACGTTTTTCCCTATTTTTTATACGTTTTAATTCGTGTAAAAAAGCCTGGTCGAAAGTAAAACGATTGCCCTTCTTTTCTAATAAATTACAATTTAGGGTCAAAAATGGTGCTTAATATTAAAAATTTAGAACTTTTTTTTAGATATTTCTGATTTTATTGTATTTTTGGTTGTATTATTTATTCTCTAGAAAACTGTTTTAAAAAAACATTTTTTGTTTTGATATTCTAGAAAACACTCAAACCAATTGACAACAACGTTAGAAACATTTCTTAAAAGCATTTTACTATCCATATGTTTTTATTTTCCATAAAACCATATGTTTTTGGCACTTCGATAATAATTTCGAAAAAAATTCGAGTTTTCGAAAGCTTTTATGATTTGAGAACATCAAATTTCAATTTCGTGTGATGTCACAAATTCGTTCTAATTGCAAAACGGTCTAAAGTAGGGACATGGGCGTATATTTCGTTATTTCCTATAATCTCAATTTATGTTCTTGGAAGAGAATTAGACAATGTTTGAGTTAAATTAATTAAACTATTTCCCAAATATTTCTATATAATCTAACCCAGAGCTTTGAAGAATTCATTCCCTAATTCCCATTTTCTTAAATTAATTTTAATTTTAGGAATAAATTCCCTGATCAACTTTAAGGAATTCAATGAATTCTTTTTTTTTCAATATATTTGTCTTGAAGGGATTGATTCCCATTTTTTTAAATTTCTTTATTAAAATTATTGAAGTCATTCAGTAGAGAATTCCATTAAATTCTGCATTGGTTCTCTGAAGATTTTCGGTGATGCGAAATGAAACATGTGAGGACCTGTCAGTAGATAAAGTCTGCTTTAAATTAGCGGATAGAAAACTTTTTTAATTAATAAATAAACATTGCACGATTTTTTGTTTAACAAGAAACAAATGATCTTGAACTTGAATAATCTTGCTCACATCATAATTTATGATAAAAGATCGAAAAATAAACTCTTGGTTTTAATTTTTTTTTTTAATTTAAAAGTAAACTACTTTCCAAAGGATTAATTTTTAAGAAGAAACTTTAGTAGGCACTCACTTTTTGGAGTTTCAAAACTGATGTGTTTTGTTTTTGGTGTTGTGTTAAAAAATATAGGAGTCGTTCAGGACCCTTTGTTCCATAATAATAAAGTAGATATTATGATTAATAAAAATTTTAAATTGTAGTTGTTTTTTAACTTTATTTTAATAAAAGTTAAAATTTATACTATAAATCATTTGAAAATTCAAATTTGTGTTGAGCACTTACTTTTTGGAGCGACTGTATAAAAACAGCCTGTATATAGTGTAAATGCTTACCAGTATGGACAAAAATAATGAGTCTAAAAATAAATTAATTTAATAAAAAAATATATTGTTTGTATTAATAAAAAATATATTTTTTATATGTCTGTCCACACGGGATTCGAACATGGGACTCCAGGTTGTCAGTCATATAAAATTTTTAAACACAAGGTGGTCAACTTTAACAACCGTGTACCAAAACAGGGTAGCCCTATTACAATATTTCGAAAGACAAGCACATCCTTTACAATTTCCAATTTGATTCATACCGATCGAATCAGAAGTTTAGAAGTTCTATATTTACCATTTACCATTATTTTTTGCAATTGTCCAGCTGTGCGTCGTTAATTTAAATAATTATTTAAATTTAACCGCAGCAACAACAATTTAAACAACAGAAGCGCTTTTGGGTTGTTTTGGGTTTCCGCAGTAAAGTACAGGATGGGGATATATATATTTTAGCACACCACACCTAATAAATATTTACCTTATTTATAATCAATTTGTTTAATTCTCTTACAGTGCCCTCTTTGCCTACATCAAACTTTTGACACTTATTAAGAAATATGAAAAGAAAAACTTCACAATTGCCGATATATTCCAAACAAATGTTGACAAATTTCCCGATAAGACCGCTATTGTCAGTGAAACACAATCATGGACATTCCGCCAATTAAATGAATACTCAAATCGTGTTGCAAATGTCTTCCACGGCCATGGCTACAAGAAAGGCGAAGTTGTTGGTTTATTATTGGAAAATCGTCCTGAGTTCGTTGGTACCTGGTTGGGTTTGTCAAAGATTGGTGTTATTACACCACTCATCAATACCAACCTGCGGGGACCATCACTATTGCATAGTATCACTGTAGCAAAATGTACTGCCTTGATTTACGGCGAAGGTTTTGTCGATGCTATGAATGATATTTCAAAGGAAATTCCCTCAAATATTTCATTGTATCAGTTCAACAATGAGGTCAATAAACCCATCAATGGTACAGCAAAGGATTTGTCAACCATGTTGGATGGTGCACCTAAAGATAAATTGCCAGCATCAGCTGACCGTCCATCACATCATGACAAACTTGTTTATATTTATACATCTGGTACTACTGGTTTACCCAAGGCTGCGGTTATCTCTCATTCACGGTAAGTATAATAGTATATAGTAACATACATATCAGTGTTGGTAAAAGAATGAGTACTCGATACTTAAAAATAACTGCTCGATATTTTTAGAGTTGTATTTTTGACACAAAACCTATACAAAAATTCGACTTCTCTAAACTAATAATCATTCAAATACAACACTGCTAGAAGAAAAAATCTAAATTATGCAGGGGTTCTCAAGTTCGAGTTTCTTTTTCAAATGCAAATTAAACACATATTGCCAACATTGACAAATTTTACAAATAAAAAAAATACATATGTATAAATAATCGTATTAATAATAGAAATAAAATGTTAATAAAATGAAAAACACATCCAATCAGTGAAGGAGTGTTTAATTTTCTGTCTGATATTAATATTTTTGAGGTATGAAAAAATATGGCTTTTCTTGGAAAAACTAATATTATATTGCGATGTTATAAATATCATTTAGCTCAAATCTACTTTAAAAAGTTTTAAGAAGAAACAAAGCTAGATCCAAAATATGTTGTTGTAAATTGGATGCGTTATCCTAAAAATTGGTTTGAAACTTCGGAGAAATGTAGATCTAACACAGGTGCAATCATAATTGATAAAAAAAAAAACGCTCACGTCAGCAACAGATTAATTTCGCAATTTCCTATTTTTGCAGGAGGAAAATTTCTTGTTTTTGAACTTTTTACTTTAAACTATACAGAATGTTTCAAGTTCGAGTTTATTTTTCAAATGCAAATTAAACACACATTTTAAATATAAGATTATTAATTTATGTCGTAGACAGTCTACAATTTATAAATAATCAATGATATCTTTCAAATACCATCCGTATGCACGCTTACACCTGTCGATTCTCTTGTTACTGTTTGGTGCGAATTTTAGTCTGGTGGTGTCATTGGGCCATTTTTTTTTTGAAAATTCAGCTGGAAATGATTACCGTCAGCGGATTACTATATCTTGACATGTTGACAACTTTCCTATGGGCTATTGTTGATTATCAAAATGACACGATATCGTAATCCGTTGACGGTAAGTGCACTTAATCCAGCTTAATTTTAAAGGATAATGGCCCAATCAAACCACCAGACCAAAATGTGCACCAAACCATATCACGAGAATCCACATGTGTAGGCGTGCACACGGGGGGCATTTGGAAGATATCATTTATCATTTAAAAATTGTAAATCCTCTACGACATAAATTAATAAACAGATCAAATTTTTTTTCTTCTAAAATGTGTGTTTAATTTACATTTGAAAAAGAAACTCGCGCTTGAAACACCCTGTATAGTTTAAAGGAAAACGTTCAAAAACAATAACAATGATATTAAGAAATTTTCCTCTTGCATAAATAGGAAATTGAGAAATTATTCCATTTTTGACGTGAGCGTCTCTTTATCAATTATGATTGTGAGAATTCAAGCACATGTGTTCGATCTACATTTCTCGCAGTTCCAAATCAATTTTTAAGATATCGCATCAATTTCACAACGACATATTTTGGATCTAGCTCTGTTTTTTCTAAAAACTTTTTATGGTAGATTTGAGCTGAAGAATACTTAGGAAAACACAATTCAATATTAGTTTTCTAAGAAAAGCTATATTTTTTCATATTTCTAAAAGTCTATTATCAGACAGAAAATTAAGTTTATCAGTACTTCAATATTCCTTCGCTTTCTAGATTTGTTTTTCATAATATTAACATTTTTTACTTCTTTTTTAATATTTTTGGTTTTAGAATTCATTTTTTTATTAATATTTGTGCGTGTTTTTTTATTTAGAGTTGCATTTTTAGTAATATTTGTAAAAAATTTTCAATGTTGGCAACGCTATGAAATATACAAACTATATCGCACACCTAGTTCAAAAGTGACTCAACTCAAAATTTTAATTTTTCGGATTTATATGCTTAAACTATGGACAATACACTTGTTTATCTATAAAAAAAAATATAAGTGTATTTTGTTGTTGTTAACTGTTGCTAAAAAACAGTTATGTCTTTCTTTATGTTTCAATTGGTATAAAGTTGCAAATATTTTTTTTTTTCGATTTTTGAAAAATTAAGAATTTTGAGTTAAGTCACTCTTGAGCTAGGTGTGCGATATGTTTGGAGTAATTTTTATCCTGGCAATTTGGCTATCGCTGAGACCCAGACAATTTTACAGCATTTATAGGAAATTTTATTCTTTGTATTTGTTGTGTTTTTGAAAAATTTTACAGTTTTGCATTTTTCCCAGATCAAAATTTCTGACATTTAGTATGTAGTTTGCAAAACTGCTTAAAAATATGTTTTTAAATCTTGAATATTCAATAAAAGCAAAAAAATATATGGAAATAATTTACATAAATAAAAATATTTAAAATGAATTTTCAATTAAATTTAATGTACCGATTAGTAGCGAGTATCCAAAAATTAAAAATAACGAGTTATGAAAAGTAGTCGAATTTGCCAGCGCTAGTTAATACTACAAAGTATTTATTTGTTGACCAGCATTTGAAAATAATTGTTTTGTGTTTCAGATATCTTTTCATAGCTGCTGGTATTCACTTTACATTGGGCATGGAACAAAAGGATATATTTTATACACCATTGCCTTTATATCACACAGCTGGTGGTATCATGAGTATGGGTCAGGCTTTGTTATTCGGTTCAACAGTTGCTATACGTAAGAAGTTTTCGGCTTCCGGTTATTTTGCTGATTGTGTCAAATTTAATTGTACAGTAAGTATAAGAACTACGCCTTTTGTTTTGTCGTTTATTTGTAATTATTTCTTAAGCGATAAAATTAGATGAATGCCTTTGAACTGTTACACTCTAATTTTGATAAAATTTACACACATATGAGGCTTTCCAAACGAGCTGTCCCGCTACAGGAAAAAGTAAATCGTATCGATGTCAAACTAAGGCTACGTTTCCACCGAAGGTGTTTTGGGCGTGTTTTGAAACAAAACAAGTTTTCCCATACATTTTATTCACAACGTGGAAACAAAGTATTACATATACATACTTCTATATGATACGAATAAAAAATGGAACATATTTTAAAAAATTTTCAAAAAGTCGGTGAAGTAAGTAGGCTTTGTTAAATATTGACCAATTTATCGATTATTTTTAGTAATAATGGAATTTTAGAAATTTTAGATATTTGACAATATCAATAGATTTTTTTAAGGGGAAATAGAAAAAAATATTTTGTTTTAAAAATTCGGAACTAGTTCTGAATTGTTAGTTTAACAGATAACTTAAATTATCTTAAAATCGGGAAAAATTATTTTTATTTTTTATATTTATAAAAAAGTTCAGATGTTTTCATAAAGATTCATCGTGTTTCATCGTGTTACGCGGCTCAGGTTTTGGGAGAAAAATATAATGCATTGTGAACAAGCAGTATACATTATTACTACCTCTGTTCTTTATTATGTTATTTATTTTTTGGGTGTTCTATGTTTCATAATATGGCCCAGCCAACAATTTTTTGAATGGTCATAAATTATGACTCCATTTGGAATTCAATATATGAACGATTTCTGAACGCTCATAATTTTAGATCATAAATGACTTATATTTGATATGTTCACCTTTCAAAAACTACACTTATTTCTGACTCATTTTTGAACATTCATAAGAGATTCAGAAATGAATGCAAATAAGAAGAAAATTTTTTAAAAAAAGGAAATTTTTAATGAAATGTCCAAAAACACACATACATATTTATTAAAGAGCATTTTCTGCATGTTAACATTTCTGATTTAGAAATAATTCAAAATTAATATTAAAAACTATATTTTTAGAACACTCCAAAAAAACTCAAAAACATGAGTGAATTCAAATCTTTCAATTTTTGTTTTAAAATTCGAAATAATTTATAATTTTTTTTCATTAAAACAATAAATAAATGTATAAACATTTTTTAATAAAAAAACCCCGACAATAATGGAAAACCCAAACTATTACCAGTCAATTATTTTGGAAGAACTCGAGTAAAATCTTATTTTGGAAGAACAGCAGTAATTTTGCGAGTTTCAGATTGCAGTTATTGCGCAATTTTATAATTGTATAGCATAAATAAAATAAACCTGTAAAAAGAAATATACAATATACAATAAATTAGTTAAAAATGACGTTGAAAAAAATCTGCTAAAATTAGCAGATTTTATTAGCTAAATATTCAGTTATTAGTTGAGTTTTAGTTAATTGAAAATATAAATTTACTCTTGTGAAATTAACCAAAACATTTACTAAATATTTATAGAGAGCAAACAAAAACTGCAATGTCAACAAAATTGTTGCTATATTTACCTTAAATTTGGTAGAATGCAAATAACAGTATATTTTGATAAAAATCAACAGACATAATTGTTAAAAAATTGTTGATTGCTGATTTCAGAAGGGCATATTTTTATTTTTTATTAAAAAAAAAATATTTAATTTTTTAAATATTTAAAAACTAAAAAAAAATTGGTGTCAATTTTTGACTATCATGTATTTATTTTTTAACTATGTGTCAAATTTATCTCTCAAGCGCTAGGAGATTGTGTAATAGCAAATGGAATCCAAAAGTTGAAAACCGCAAACAAGAAAAATAAAAATTACAAAAAGTTAGTTTGTTTCAAACGACCTTTTTCAATTTTTAAACTTTGCGTAACAATAACAATTAGAAATATAGATATACACTGAGAGAATTCCCTGAATGATATTAATGAGATAGATGAAATGTTACTTTAACTCGTAAATTGAAAATTTTCATTAAATTAATGCAGTTTTTCATAAAATTTAATAAAAAATGTAATTTCAGTTATTAAAAATTTTATACTACGAATGAATAAATTTCATTATACGAGTATATAGTTTTATTAAAACTATGAAGTTTTTTTCATAAAGTTTAAGAATTTTTCATTCACATTGTGAAGAAAACTTCATAAGTTTAATGAAAAAATTTCGTTAAAACTCGTCCAAGAAATTCTCTCTGTGTATTGCCCTAAAATTTTACTCAACCACGAGTTAAAGTATTTTTAATCCAAACATATAACTCGCTTTTCTACAATAAAAAAATTGCGAAAGTTATTGAAAAATAGTATCAGTTTTAAAGGATTTACAAATTTTTGACAAAAGTCTGTATATTGCTTTCAAACCTTATAGGGAGTTAACGTTAATCTACCTTTTTAAACTTTCTCGTTTACATATGCATGTTTGACAGTTTAAAGTTTAACATGAGAGTTGGAAACGAACTTTGTCAGTTTAAAATACCAAGGATAGTAATCCGCCATAAGAGGAATACGGAACACGGTTAGCAAAATATGACCGACAGCGTTACCATTTTTTACGGCGGCGTAAATTATATTAAAATACAGAGTTACAGACTATTTGTAGTATGAATGCAGAGTTCTTTTAAAAAAGTAAGCAGAGAAAAAGTTGGATAAACTGATGATCAAAAATGATAAAAAAAATTTGTTTAATCGACTTGTTTAGTTATCGATTAAGCAGTTAATACCATTTTCAGTAGTAAATGGCGCAAAGTTTTTGTGGAGAACTATTGTGTATCGCCAAAAATTTCATATTTTGTTTATTAATTTGACAAAAATTAAATTTTTATCTAAATCTTACACTAACTCTCTATTTTAATGTGAAAGGAAAAAATAAAATTTAGCACAAATGCAAGTACTGGAATTAAATTAAATTAAAGTAAATCTCAAAATTGTATAAAAAACAATAAATCCATTTTGGATTAATTGGACTTAATTTTATTTTCCATCACTTTAGATAAGCATAAGCGTTAGAGTTTGATAAAAATATGTATTTTTCAAATTTAAAGTTAAATTATGAAATTTTCAACGAAACAAAATAAATCCAAAAATAAATCCTGTGATTAAAAAACCGGGCCATTGTGTCGTACGAGTAAACGTCAATAAGAAGATGGCATGTCTTTCCAAATTTTATAATTGCAAAACAAAACGTTAAGGATTTACAGGCAAAAACTATTTTGATGTATGCTACAATTTATCGAAGAAAATCCTTTTCCTTTTGTACCCAAAAACGGAAATTTGGTAATTTTTGGACCCACTTTTAAAACTCTAATATCGAAAATTAAGCCAAAAAATACAAAACAAAAAATATTTTTTTTTATCCTCTACAACATTTCAATGAAATGAAATTTTTTAACGAAAAGCTAAAAATTAGTATTTTTCTCTTTCTTGTAAAATTATGTTTTTGTCTCTTACACCTTTTTTTAACAGTTATGGCTCGATATTGAGATAGTTGTATAAAAAAAAATAAATAATTTCTTTTTTTTTCCAGGTTGGTCAATATATTGGTGAAATGGCTCGTTATATTTTGGCTACAGCTCCATCGGAAAATGATCGTAAGCATCGTGTACGCTTGATATTCGGCAATGGTCTACGTCCCCAAATCTGGCCACAATTCGTTGAACGTTTTAGCATTCCAAAAGTAGGCGAATTCTATGGTGCCACTGAAGGTAATGCCAATATTATGAACCATGACAATACTGTTGGTGCTATTGGCTTCGTATCACGTATTCTTCCACAAATCTATCCAATTTCTATTATTCGTGCTGATCCCGATACCGGTGAGCCTATTCGCGGTCCCAATGGCTTGTGTCAGTTGTGTAAACCAAACGAGCCTGGTGTATTTATTGGTAAAATTATCAAGGGTAACCCATCCAGAGAGTTTTTGGGTTATGTTGATGAAACAGCTTCCGCCAAAAAGATAGTACGAGATGTCTTCAAAAAAGGTGACTTGGCCTTTTTATCTGGAGATCTTTTGGTGGCCGACGAAAAGGGCTATTTGTACTTTAAGGATCGTACAGGCGACACTTTCCGATGGAAGGGTGAAAATGTTTCGACTAGCGAAGTTGAGGCTCAAGTCAGTAATGTTGCAGGCTATAAGGATACAGTTGTTTATGGCGTCACCATTCCCAATACAGAAGGCCGTGCTGGTATGGCTGCCATTTACGATCCAGATAATGAAGTTGATCTAGACAAGTTTAGTGAGAACTTAGCCAAAGTTTTGCCCGCCTATGCCCGACCACAATTCTTGCGTTTCCTCACCAAAATCGATCTAACAGGCACCTTTAAGTTACGCAAAGTCGATTTGCAAAAAGAAGGTTACGATCCCAGCACGATCGCGGATGCCATCTACTATCAAACACCCAACGGCAAATATCAGCTTCTTACTAAAGAAATTTACGACAAGATTTTTGACAATGAAATGAGATTCTAAGAATCCGATTTAGTATGCAAAACAGAGATAAATAATGCATAAATGTCATTGAATTTTTATTTTCTTGTTATTTAATTGTTAGACAAATTTGTTAATGACTTTAGGAGTAATTTTTTATTATTTTTATTTAATATAATTTTAAAATATTAAAGCGGAAGTGGAACATTTGTTTTGTTTTATAAGAAAAGTACGGGGAAGAGACTATTAAATTAAATTTAGTTCGATATACATAATATGTATAACTACGTATGAATAAGTTTGTTAGCATTTTATTTGTTATTAGTATAAAATAATTTTAACAAAATTAAAGTGTGAATAAGTTATTGTAAATTGTTTTTTTTTCTTTTTTACTTTTACCACTTATTGGTCTATAGGTAAAAGGGCTTAACTAAATTTTAAAATACATATCAATTTGTTAAAAATTATTAAACACAATAAATGTTAAGTCCGCAAACCATGTGTTACTGTTACAAACGTAAAATGTGGTTCGAAGGACGAATTAAATATTACAGCAGTCAAAAATAACATAAATATAGTTATGACCTTTTCAATTTAAACCAATAACAAGTTCGATCGTGATATATTGAAAGTGCTACAGAGTTCAAACATACATTTATTTGTATGATATTTGAAATGTGTATTTGGTTTTTATTATTTTTATTTCCTATTTAGAAAAGACTTTAGACATAATCAGCATATGGGTTAATTAGTATAGGGTAGATAAAATCAACTTTTGTCATGTTTTTAAATAATATTAAAAAGAAAATAGACTCTTGCCACATTCCACACTGCACAATGAAGTCCAAAATTTGTATTTTACTTTGTTACATGAAAGGATTAAAATGAGTTAGAAGATGTAGAACTAACTATGTAGTAAACATAACAGTCGTGTATGCCAATAGTAATTAACAGTATAATTGTTTACGAGATACATATTTATGCAACCCTATATATTTGAAACGTACAAAGAAATATCGGCCATTCCATGCAAAATCGGCCATAATCTGGCTTTGGGTCTTTCCGATTTTAATGAAATTTTGCATTCAGAAACCTTATTTGAAGATTGTCGTTTTTAGTTTTTCCACGATTTCATGGGCGATTTAGTTTTTTTTTGAAAATTGTGAAATATGCAAAAAAAATTGTAAGTCTGTGTATTCGTGTTTTCTTTAATATTTATCGGAACATTATCATTTTAATTGTATTGGAAATGGTACTGCACTCTACTTTTATACAGCGAATTTGAAATTTTTTTCATCGTCGTAAAGAATTGCATTTTTCTTTAATTTATTTTTAAAATGCATTTTTCTAATGTTTGGCCACTCTCGATTTAAACAAAAGAACGCATATATGCAAAATATGGAATTTTCAGCAAATAGTAGCACATTCAATCATTTTGGGTCCCGGGGCTTAACTTTTTTTAATGATTTTTTGAAAAAAAGCTCTTTTACATAGAAAAAACAGCATTTTGTTATTTTGTTTCATTTTTCAGATTTATTAAGCTGAAATTTAAAAATGTAATGTTAAGGAGTCCTTTAATCGTCTCTGTTTTAAAAACTATACATATAATTTTGTTGATTTTTCTGTAGGTGAAAAGATATAAGAATCCACTGAAATACTCTGTTTTAAAAATTTAAATTTTTAACCCTTTCCAGCACATTTGCCGTCGAATATCAGATTTTTATAGAAAGAACATGATATATAAGAAGTTAAAAATTTAATTTTAAAAATTTAGTACTTCATTTATTTTTCATGTAGAGAAGACATCTTAAAAATTAAATGTAAATGGCATTTAAACAGCGAATTAGCTTAACATTTTTAAATTTAATCTTTTTAATTTTGAAAAATTAAAAAAAAAAATAACGAATTGTTGTTTTTTCTATGGAAACATGATGCAAGCTTTTTTCAATAATTCATTAATAATAAATAAACTCTGGCACCCAAAAAAAAACTAGTGTTGTTCTTTTTAGTAAATATTCCAAATCTTACAAAAATGCATCTAGAGCAGTGGAGGGCGTTTAGGTCAACAATTGTTAAATACCAATACCCACGCATTCTTATTCTCTTGTATTCAGTCGTCGGTGAGACAGCGACGAATGCACATGTTCAGCGGATGCCCTGATAATTTTTTCAATTTTACAGAAAATAAATACGTGATGACACTCAAAAAATATTGTATGTTAAAAAATGCTTTTTTAACATCCAATGCCTTTTATGTTATCAAACATTTAAGGAATATAGGGAACAAGTTATTAAAAGACATTATGATAGTTGTCATAGTAATATGAAGAAAGGAAAGGCGGAGAAAGGAGAAAAGAGGGTTAAGAGAAAGAAAGAAAGGAGGGGAGGAAGCGCGGGAGGGAGAGGAGAGAGGAGAGAGGAGAGAGGAGAGAGGAAGAGGAGAGAGGAGAGAGGAGAGAGGAGAGAGGAGAGAGAGAGAGGAGAGAGGAGAGAGGAGAGAGGAGAGAGGAGAGAGGAGAGAGGAGAGAGGAGAGAGGAGAGAGGAGAGAGGAGAGAGGAGAGAGGAGAGAGGAGAGAGGAGAGAGGAGAGAGGAGAGGAGAGAGGAGAGAGGGAGAGAGGAGAGAGGAGAGAGGAAGAGAGGAGAGAGGAGAGAGGAGAGAGGAGAGAGGAGAGAGGAGAGAGGAAGAGGAGAGAGGATAGAGGAGAGAGGAGAGAGGAGAAGGAGAGAGAGGAGAGAGAGGAGAGAGGAGAGAGGAGGAGAGGGAGAGAGGAGAGAGGAGAAGGAGAGGAGAGAGGGAGAGGAGAGAGAGGAGAAGAGGAGAGTAGGAGAGAGGAGAGAGGAGAGAGGATGAGAGAGAGAGGAGAGAGTACGAGAGACCGTATACCGAGAGACGAGGAGAGTAGCGAGAGTGAGGAGAGATGGAGAGAGGCAGAGAGAGACGAGGAGAGAGGAGAGAGGAGAGAGGAGAGAGGAAGAGGGGAGAGAGGAGATGAGGTAGAGGTAGAGAGGAGAGTACGGGAAGAAGGAGAGCGGCATGAGAGGAGAGAGGAGAGAGGAGAGAGGAGAGAGGAGAGAGGAGAGAGGAGAGAGGACGAGAGGAGAGAGGAGAGAGGAGAGAGGAGCGAGGAGATAGGAGAGAGGAGAGAGGAGAGAGGAGAGAGGAGAGAGGAGATAGGAGAGAGGAGAGAGGAAGCGAGGGAGAGGAGAGAGAGAGAGGAGCTAGAGAGAGAGGAGAGAGGAGAGAGGATAGCGGAGAGAGGAGAGAGGTAGAGAGGCGAGAGGAGCGATGATGAGAGGAGAGAGGAGAGAGGAGAGAGGAGAGAGGAGAGTAGGAGAGTGAGGAGAGAGGAGAGAGGATAGAGGAGAAGATTAGAGATGAAGAGAGGAGAGAGAGAGAGGAGAGAGGAGAGGGGAGAGGAGAGAGGAGAGAGGAAGAGGCTGAGAGGAGGGAGAGAGGAGGAGAGGAGAGAGAGGTCAGAGGATGAGAGAGAAGAGAGGAGAGAGGAGAGAGGAGGAGAGGAGAGACAGGAGAGAGATAGAGGATAGGCGGAAGAGGAGCGAGGAGAGAGGAGAGAGTCGAGATAGGAGAGAGGAGGAGAGGAGAGAGGAGAGATGGAGAGAGGAGAGAGGAGAGAGGAGAGAGGTAGAGATGGAGGAGAGAGAGAGAGGAGAGAGTAGGAGAGAGAGGAGAGAGGAGAGAGGAGAGAGGGAGAGGAGATAGGATGAGAGAGAGAGGAATAGAGGAGAGAGGAGAGAGGAGAGTAGGATAGAGAAGAGGAGAGAGGAGCGAGGAGCTAGAGAGAAGGAGAGAGGTAGAGGAGAAGGAGAGAGTAGATATCTCAGATATATATATGATATTATATATAGATATTATATAGTATATATTAGATATATAAGTATATATGATATATTATATATGATATACTTATATAGTTATTATTATATATTATATATTATATATTATATTTATATATTATATATTATATATTATATATTATATATTATATATCTATAATCTATATATTATATATAAAGTTTTTTTTTGTTGCCGTATACTACTAACTGTCATTTATGAGTGTACTTCAATAGTTTCTCTCATTTTTTTTTACTCTCTCGTGCCTCACTAATACAACTTTAAAATTGTGTGCCCATCAATGATCTAGAGCAGTGAGTGCTTCCTCTCAATTTCCAACCACACGGGGGTTACAGAAGAAAAATGCTGCTTACGCTGCGTCAACACACGTACACTATAAACATCTTCGTATGGCTTTCGATGTGCATATCGGCTTTTTTTGCTTTGTTCTCACTGAGTTAAAAGAAACAAATCAATTGTAGTTGAACCATTGTTGAAGCAACACCACGCTGCGGAACACAAATAAAAATACACGTAGAAATATGTTTGATGATGAATGGGAAAATACTTTTTTTTTTTATAGAGAATATGGATGACGATGCACAATGCTTAATTTGTAATAAAATTATAAGTGAAAAATTTTTATTTATTTATTTTTTTATCTAAAAACCCTAAACAAACACCAGTGAAATATTCGTATTTTAAATAAAAATATTAATTGACCCAGCAATATCTTTACTTATAGAAATAAGTCTGTAGAAAAAGCATAAAAAGTAACTAAAAACTAGTTAAAAATGACCCCCGCAGAAAAAAACCAGTTGAATTAACAGATTTTTTAAACTAAATATTTGTAGACTTAAAATAGCAAAAATAAACCTGATGAATAGTAACAAAGTAACAAAAACACCTGCTTACATTAGCAAAACTAATTACTAAATATCTGTACCCAAATAAAATCATAAACATTTTGAAAATTTTAAGTTTTTTTTAATGCAATTAAAATTTTCCGTTATTAAATCAGAAATTTACAATTATTTAGCAAAAATTTCAGTTGGTTTAACAATTTAACCTGTTATTTGCATTTTACAAAATTCGGGCTAAATTTAGCAAAAAAAAAAATGTTAACACAACAGTTTTTGTTTGATATTTTAAGTCTGCAAATATTTAGTTAAAAAATCTCTTAATTCAACTGGTTTTTTCTGCAGAGTCACTTTTATCTAATTTTTAGTACCTTTTTTTTGCTATTTCTACAGACTTATTTCTAGGAGTGTACCAAAATTATATTTGAAATTAATTCTTGTACAGTCATAGAAATGAAAGCTATACTCATAGAAATAAGTCTGTAGAAATAGCAAAAAAAAGTTACTAAAAATTAGTTAAAAATGCCCTTCTAAATTTAGCCCGAATTATGTAAAATTTCTATGAGCGCATTTGTACAGCTTTATTTCTATGAGTGTAGCTTTCTTTCTATGCAAAAAATCTATTTTTTTAAATTGTAACAAAATTTTTTTCACTTGAGTACACACACTAATATGATACAACGCTAAACTGTTTCTGAGCCATGGTGGTTCCCAGGAGCCCTTGTCCGCTTAAGCCGAAATAGAAAAAAATATATATTTTTTAGTTTCAAAGGGGTTCATATATTAAAAAATATATTTTTATGAAATTCACTTTTTTCAAAAAAAATCTTTTTTCTGCAATTGAAATTTATTATCAGTGTACCGTAGAATAAACTTCGTTTTTTCGCTGCTACACACACAAGTATAAATGCAATAGTGTGCGTAAAGAACATCACTGATCTAGAGAGCCCAATTTTAAAAAAGAGCATTTAAAAAAGAAATTGCATAAAAATGCATTTTCTGTTAACGCTGAAAAAAAACTTCGTTGCGCTATAAAGAAATATGGGAGTATACCATTCCAGTGCAATTTGAATGGTGATAATCCGATGAATATGATTTTTTTTTGGCATTTTTCTCATTTTTCAAAAAAAAACAAAATCGCACAGAAAACCGTGGACGTTTCGAAATTAATTGAAATCGGAAGACCGAAGGTAAAAAAATTCCATTTTTTGGTCGGTCTTTGGTGGAACGTCCAATATATTGTATTAACTAACATAAATTACTTTTCCTTCATTATCTATCTAAGAACACTTTTTTATACACATTTATTTTGAATTAATTCGATTTTCATAATGCTGCAATTTGTTTAGTTATCATAATTTGTTTAATTTATCAATATTGTTTATTTTTCTACATATTATCATTAGATCCATGATACATCACAAATTTAATTGACCGAGGGTCTTCAAATTTGATTAATTTTTTGTACATACATACTCCATGGAACCCATAACAGATCTACATATTTAGTTTTTCAAAAACTCTCGATGTGAATTGAATATTGAGATGTGTTACAGACTCCATATAGAATATATGTTTTTAATATAAAGAAAGCCGGAAGACATGACGCCAAAAAATGCAAATTGTTTGGTGTTGTTTCAGAGAATCAGTGATATAAATTGCAATTAGTAGAAATAACTTTTGGGCATTCACAATAGGCTTGCAAATATTTAAATATGTTGTACTTTAATCATAAATCCAGATTTTGAAAATTGAAAGTCATTGTATATACAATAAATTCGGGATATATTAAAGTTTTAAAAAGTTCAAGTGTGTTTGGTTGGACATCGATCGTGAAAACCCTTATTGTTGTTTCGTTATCAATCCGTTTAAATAAATATTTCCATTTTCTATAAAAACAAATCGCACTTTTATATGTATTAATTAAATAAAGTAGACTTAAAAATTGTATCAAATGGTTCAATAAAAATAAAAACTTTTTCTCGAAATTTACTGTGTTTTATTTTGTTTATTTAAGTCTATTGTCATTTCTTACACTAAAAAAAAGTCAGTAACGTCAGCAACATTTTAGCTAAGAAGATCCTTGCATAAAAGCAAAAAAAAATATTGGGCCTGATTACGGTTGTCGTAGTCGTATTTCGACTCTAGTCGAAGTCGTTGTCGATTTTTATTTGTTGCGGTATTACGTAAATTTTTCGACTAAAAGGTTTTTGTAATAGATTGAAAACAACAGAGTGTTGACAAATTTGTTAAATTTATTAATATTATGAAGCACTCTATGACGATCTGTCAAAAACAGCTGATTGGCGGCAATAAGAAATTTTTAATTTTGTTGTTAAATTATCAAAAATATAAAAAAATGCTAAGTTTGGACTACTTCAGATGAAAAATATGAGTGCCTATGGCTGAGACGAATGATATTCGAAGAAAACGGCTAAGTGTTGTTTAGCAAAATAACTCCGATCACGTCCAAACTTTTACCTCGCATAGTACTTTTTGAGCTGATTTTAAGAAGCAAAAAAAATTTTGTCGCCAGAGCGCCCTTGCGGCTGGACGAGGCATTAAATTTAGAAAAGTTTTTTACAATTATCTCAAAAAGTACACTTCCGATCATTACAATATACATGTCATATCAAAGCTTATTAAAATATCTATTAAATTATACGGCACGATATGAGCCTAGAATTTAACCCATTACAGCCCAATTCAAAATTTCCTTATATTTATTTGTGTTTTTTTTTTTGTAAAAATATCACCTTATTAAAAAAATCGCCTATATAAGCATATAAAAACTGTACAAAAAATTAAAGAAAATTTCACAAGCTTTCATTAAAGGTATAATGGACTACCATGGACTTTTAAAATAAAAAAGAGATTAAAGGTTAAAAAAATCCACATTGTCTAAATTTAACCTTTGATATTTTTTTTTTGTTTCAAGAGATATGTAGTCATATTGTACCTCAAAAGAAAGCTTATTAATCCGGCTATCCATTTCTATAAACTTGTTAAGTACTTATACAGGCCAATTTTTGAATAAAACGCACATTTTATCTAAAAACTTAAGTAAAAATAAGAAAATTTTAAACCTGCCTTTAATGGGTTAATTTATATTGACATATTGTACACCATTGAAAAGCCATTTAAAAGAGCTTTTATACGACATGAATATTGTTATAAACGGACTTGTACTTTTTGAAAGACTTAAAAAACTTGTTCAACTTTAATGCCCAGCCCAGCCGCAAGGGGGCGCCGGCCCCAACAAATATTTTGTTTCTTGAAATCAGCTCAAAAACTAGTTTTTGGGGTAAAAGTTTTGAAGTAGTCGTAGTTATGTTTCTAAACTGCACTTGTTCCAGATTTTGTCAATTATGTTTTTTACCCTAAAACGTCCTCCAATTTCGCAAACAGCTTCGGTGCTATAATTTTTATTCTAAAAGTATTTAAATTGAATTAAAATTTCATTGAAATTTGCATTTTTTAAGAATTTTTTTAAATCTGTCGTGAGCAATAAAATAGACGACTGTTTTTATGCATTTTGACAGTCGAAAACGACAACCGTAATACGGAAATTGTAATAGATTTTCTAGCAGTGTTGTACATTCGTAGTTTTCGACAAACGTAATACAGTTTTTTTACAAACGACAAATTTTCACTACAACTACGACAACCGTAATCAGACCGATTGTAAAAAAATGTTTTCCGAATTTAGCAAGGAGGAGAAGAACTCCGCGAGGATCCTCACATCGAAAAAGGTTGCTGACTTATTTTTATTAGTGTACACCAGGCACGTAGCTAGGGGGGTGGGCTTGGGGGCTAGAGTCGTTACTTTACTTACAGTGCAATCTTTTTATTTAAATTTGGTTTGCTACGCACGCATGTGGTAACATAGTTTTTTTTACGATATATATTACTATATCTCATATATTTTTTTAATTTTTTGAAACAAATTTGAGCCTCAAACTTTGATCGATATGCATAATGTGTTAACGTGGTCCAATGTGACTCAAATTTTCTCAAGTTTTTTTTAGACTAAATGTAAACAAATTTCTATCGGCGCTCCTTGAAATGCGAAATTTTAAAATCAAGCAGCTAAACCAGTCTTTGTGTTATAACGATGCAGTTTTTTTTAGACATTTTAAAGGGTATTTATTTAAAAAATTGATTAAAGACAATTTGAAAAGCGTTTGAAATTGTCCAAAATATAAATCAAAGTGAATTGGAAATACATAATTTAGTTTAAATAAGACCTAGGCGATGTCAGGTATATTTTTAAATTTTTAAATTTTCCAATTTTATATTTTTTCTTTATTATTATTTCTTTCAGACTACAATCACGCTTGCTTGTAAAATTTACGATTTTTTTAATACAAGACATGAAGTCGGATATATGAAAAAGGGGAAAAAAATACTGAATAATTTGTTAAAATAATTCAAATAAGTGGCAGCCGGGGTCCACGACATAGTGTCAAAATGGTTTTCAAAATTTGTGTTTTCTCGAGCATTTTAACGCTGTTTTTAAATAAGTCTAAATTTCCTAAACTTTAAACATATTTTCATACAAAGATGTGTTAAATTTCACCACCAATTTTAAAGATAGAGTCGTTTTTCATATATTTTTGCTGCTTTATCACCTATCCGAATTTCATTAATTTCAAAGGGAACCCTTCGGAAAAGCTTCCTTTTAAGTGTCAGCAAATTATATAGGATATTTGCTTTTAATTTGTTTTTTGGACGGTTATAAATCTTTAATTTCCCGAGTTAAAACGTTTGCATAAAATAATACATTATTTTATATGCACTTATAAGGTTTTGTCTGCATTTAACCGGACATAATTATATAAATTCATATATAAAATTAATTTCGTAGAAAAAATTTAATATGATGTCATATATAGTTACGTATAATTATATATTGCATTTAGAATACGCTAAAACTAATCCAATTAATAATTACGATATATTTATATACCTAGACATTGCAAAATAATATATATTTTGATATTATATCATATTTTAAAAAACACAATTTTATTTTAGATAAAATTGTGTATTACCCCATGCAGAGTCACACTAAAAATATTGTCAATCATATTTTGGATGTAAATATGTATTACATCAATACAATAGTACAATTAATTGCATCATTTTGTGTATAATTTTATACACAAAATTTACCCCAATTTTTGTCTTCTGAGTTGATTTCTTTCTGGTTCTTAACCCTAAAAAAAGAACTTGTCTCATTTGTAACATTATGAGTTCTTAATTTATTTTTCAATCTAAAACTCTAAATTTAGTTTCAACGTTTTTTCCGTGTTTGTTATTCAATGGTGTAAGTTAATAAATTCCACAAAATCTTCATTTTCATTATATTATTTTTTATTTTTGAATATAATAAAATTTCCAAATGCTATGAAATTTGTTACAAATTATAAAGTTGTAAACCTTTTGCAAGTGGCTAAAATCTAAAAGGATTTATAGATATTTCGGATTTTCATGACGTTTTAAAATCAAAAACCAGATACAACTATAGCTTATTTTGTATATATCAGTATCAGTTCAGATATAAATTTATACCGCTATATAAAATCGTATTAAATTGTATCGCGTCATTATTCGGATTTTATAATAATATAAAGCATCATTATAAAAGCATCATATTAATTTTAATCGGGTTATTAGAAGTTGAAACTTTTTTACTTTTCTTTACATTTATCAAGTTTTAGCTACCCTAGACGTATATTAGCACATAAAAATATAAAATAACGCAATTTTATATTTCGCGGTTTTCATATAGTTTTCCGCAAAATCCTTTTTTTATTTAATTAAACTAAAAATTAATAGTTAGCTAAAAATTTAACGTAATTAGACAATAACGATGCATATCCAACTTAAAGTACACAAACGTTTTCAAATTGTACGTGTTTCGCGGATTGTGATCAAACAGATTAAAGCGTTGTTTCGCGATATAGACATCAAAATTCGCAAAATAATGAACACAATAAGTCAAAAATGAAAAAATGCATTTTAAGGAAATGCACTTTATGCGGGATTTTTTTGTTGCAAAATGACCTGAGAAAGCGATTTCTATTATTAATACATGATTGCTCATTACGTGTAGGTAAAAATTTTGCAAAAATTTAGCAAACAAAAAAAAAACAAAGCTGTGTCTCTAGTGTGCACAAAAAAAAATATATAATCAAAATAAAAAAATCGAAAAAATAGTAAGAAGAGAGAGTGAAGTGACAGGTTGTTACCAAAATGCTTACAAGTTTTTACTGTATAAATTTTTGCCAGTAAGAATTTGTGAGAAGAAAAAGCCATATGATTGAAAAAAAAAATATGCTTATATTTTTAGTAAACAAAAACAAATATTAAATTAAATTTTAATTGTTTATTGATTTAAAGTGTAAAATATTAAAGAATTAACGATAGAAGAAGTTAAAAAACATTCTAAATTGTTTCTGGACGATAATTTCAATTAACTTTTTTATATTTTCCATAACGACCAGTTGATTTTTTTTTTAATATTTGTTATTTAAAATCAGCTGTTTTAGATATTTTACCAATTCTTACAAATTTTCCGTTCGTTTACTTTTTTGTAAATTTGTCTTACTCTCTCTAATTTTGTTACTGAATAATTTTTACTGGAAAAGTAATCGAACACACTTATTATTTGTGTGGTAATTTAGCATATTTTTTAGCACAATAAATATTACACGAGTTTTTCATTTAGCATATTTTTTTACGATGTAACAGATCTATCATTTTTGCTTGGAAATTTCGAAAGAAATTTTATGGCAGCACAGCATCAAACTGAATTTCAACACCTTGAAACACAATGTTTTACCTGTAAACCTAATTTTTGGCAACACAACCTAAATTTCTCTTAAAAAAACAGTTTTATTACTCTTTGGTTGTGTACCGAGTTGGGTAGAGCTGATGAAGAAAAATAAAGAGGACGGGTTGAGTACCTAAGAGTATCGTAGAAAGTCTCTGATTATGATTAATCTCTACACTGATAGAAAAACCGTCATAACCCTAATGTATTTTGACATCAGTTCTATGACAAGTGTCTTCGTTTTTGACCCCATGACACTTGTCATCACGGTGATGTCAGCCTTAACATCACTTAACCAAATTGTCATCAGGGTCGAAAACTTAAATTGTGTCATCAATGGGATGACACATCGGCATCACATAAATGACGAATCGGAGTCAATTTAATAAAAAAATGTCATCATTGCGATGGCTCAGTTACATCGAAGAAGGGACTTATTGTGCTCAATTTAATGACAAACTGTCATCAATGCAATGATACATTGACATTAAAGAAATGACTAATTGGCATCAATTTAATGAGAAAAATTCAATAATTTAATGACGCACTAACATCAGGGGAATGATTAATTGGCATCTATTATTGACAACATGTTATCAATACAGTAGTTTTGATTTAACTGCCTTTTACTTACGTGCACTTTTCACATAACTGCACAAAATTTTGGTTTCGTTGTTATTTTACAAAATTACGTATGCAATTGCCTTCATTAAGTGCACTGTGTATACCTGCGCATTTAAAATAAGTGCCTCATGTTTTTGGCAGTTGTACATTATTTTCATACAAAAGATCGCCGTTAGCTGCCTCTTATGTTTTGGTTACTTAGTTAGTTTGGTTAGTTAACGCTTGTACCTACATAAATTTGTATGTAAAAACCTTATAAAATTTTTTATGAATGATTTTTTATTTTTGTTTTGTTGTTTTTTATATAAATTCTATTGTATGAAATAAACAATTAATAAAAATAAATTAAATCATATCTGGTCTTTGCAGTTTTCAACAATTTAGTTTACCTGCACTTTAAGGCAGGTAACCAATTTGAGTTAGCAGCGCTTTTGGCTTACCTGCACAAAAATTCGTGCAGAAATTGGTTGTGCAGCTAAGTCAAAACTACTGTACAAAGACAAAAAAACATCTTATAAATAAAACTTAAATAACTCTTGCCATCTGCCTCACTTTGGACTTCTTTTCGCGTTTGGAAAAGTATGTAGTGTAGGCACCACAATATCTTTAAATAAGTATTTTTGGAATCTAGAAAGTAAATATATAATAAGTTAGATTTTGTGTTTTTATTGACTTTTTTCGATTAAAACATTACCATTATCAAGATCGTCTACATCGATCGATGCTTAAAAATGCTAATAAAGTTTTCTTTCCAAGCCAGTGTGTTATAATTTGTCTCAAACATTTTGTTGAAATCGATATCAATCTGAGAAAAAAGAAAAACAATAGGTACGTTAAGGGTAAATAACTTAAAATTTTATTGTTTCATATTTTTCCTTGATGAAGTCACTTACCGGGTGCTTATTACGCACGTGTGCCTTAAATTTCGATGAGTTTTTATAGACTGTATTACAACATTTATAGTTTGTCCATAGTCTTAAGAAAATGATGGGACTTTAAATGTTCAAAATAAAGCTCATTGGTTATAAAAAACTTTTCACAAATAAAACACTTTATTATTTTCTTACAAATTTCACACGACCGCAAAAAATACAACTGAACTACTCAATGACTGACCTAGAACAAACAACACATTTATTTTTCATATGTATATTAGACAATTTTTTTTTTATTTCTTTGTTGTCAGGAGTACTTTACTTTGTTTGTTGTTGTTTATTTGACTCTTAACTCTCTTCGCTCTCATTTATTTTGATGCTAATGCAGCATATGATGTCAAAGTGTCATCAATTAGCAGACGTTTACAAGTATTTATGATTAAATGTCATCATATTGACGACAATTAATCATCACTTTTTTTGTAACTGTAATGATGACATATGAATGTTATATATTGTATAAAGTGCTTCTTGCTTTGACAACGAATGTACATCAATGTGATGTATCTTATGCAAGTTTTAGAAATGCGTCTAAAAACAAAAAATAAGGAATAAAACATTAATATTTTTACTAAAACACACTTTACAAACATTTTAACGTTATTTAGTTTTGTTCTTTATTCATACTTTTCCTGTTATTAATGCACAAAATGTGGCATCGAATTGATGTCACTGTAGTCATAGCACGGATGACGCGTAAAATATGACAAAATTATATGATAACGTTCGTCATTAAATTGATGTCACTTATTGCATCATTGATGTCATTTGTAATAACATTGATGTCACAATTCTGATGTTAGGGCATCATCAATATGAAGATGCATTTTTCTATCAGTGTAACAATACAAGAAGAGTTTTTAAATATAATTGCCACAAACAATTTTAACACTAGAATGGCCGGACCAGTAATTTTGACTGGCTTGGCATCTATGATTAAAAACTACAACATTTTGTTCCAACTTATTCCTGATATTATTATATGACTTTTGTAGGATCAAGTAGCGTAAAAATTAAACGTAAACAATTTTATTGAATTTTTCTTAAGTTTCCAAGAATAAAAATACCTAATACCTACTCTGCCCAAAACCTGTGAAAATTACTGATTTTGCCAAAAATACATTTTGTATCCGATCATTACGGTTGAAGCAGCTATATAATCTAGAAGTCTAGCACTTCAAAACTGAATTTAAAGTACATATTGCGAAATGTTGTACTGTTAAAGCGATATTTGGAACATAAAGTAGATACAGTCATAGTCATATATATTTATACAAACCAAAAAATATAAGTTTGCTTCGCAATAATACAAAATGCAGCTATTTTATGAATAAATTTTGCAACAAGAAAAACTTCTCTATAGCAATATTAAAGTGTACAGATTTCTATAGTTCTCTTCTAGCTCAAACCGTTCAAAAGATAAGGACAATTATGTGCAACTATACTTTTGCAAAACTTTTATTTTTTTATGTTTTTCAATAAATTTTTTTTTGATGTAAAACTTTTTTCTATTATATTTAGTATCTTTTTTTAGATTTTTAACCATAACTTTGAATCCGGTAAGAGCTCCTCGAATTAAATTGGCAACGGCATAGTGGAAGAAATTATAATTACCATATATTTCGGTTGGAAATTTTAAAAAACCAGTTTTTTTGAAATACAGAGCCTTAAACCGCGGATTTTGAAAAAAAATGCAAAAAATAATGTATTCACAAATTTTATTTAAGGTTTGTATGACATGAAGCATGACTTTGAAATGAGCTTATCAGTCACGCAACTTTAACCATTAGAAAGATATGCAAGATTTTGTTTGTTAAATTTTGAATTTTTTTATATTTTAAAGCTCGATGTTTCCACAACCGCTAGTGCTAACCACCCAAAACTTGTACGATGGCATATTTATATGACACTTACCTTCCATGCCAAATTTGTCTAAAATTGAAGTGGATTGAGGTCGAAAGTTGTAAATTTTTGATGGTTTTATATGGACTGAGTGTATTTTTAAAATTATTTTTACTAGTTAGTCGTTCAATTAGTCGAATTATCGATCGTTTATTTGAACAAAATAAAAACCCGAATAAATGACAACCCTAGTAGTTACTGGAAGAGATAAATAGCACTTATTGATATCATTTTGTACCTTTCTAGATAAATATGCACTTATTGACGTCATTTTGTACCTTTAGAATTCCAGATTTAAAATATAAAAATAAATTAAAAATACCGCAATTTTAGAAGAAGTTACGATAATAAAACTTATTCAAAATTCGTCAAAAATAGTATATAGCTGCATTCTGTTCTAAATATCGCTAAAAACCGTAACACTTTGAAATTCTTTGAAGGGCTAGACTTCTAGATTAGACTGGTGCTGAAACCGTAATGATTTTTAAAAACCACCAGTCATTTTGACTGGTTTTGGGCGGAGTAGGTAGAAAAAAATTTCGGTCATTCTAGTGTTAAACTCAAAATTTGTCACAAACTCATATGTAACCCCATTTACACACACACATTGTTAAGGAAGTCCACAAATGCGTTAGTGCAAGGCTACGTTTCCACTAAATGTGTTTTGGCCGTGTTTTGAAACAAAACATTTTTGTGCTACATGTTACCAAAACACATGTTTTAGTCAAAACAGAAAGGTGTAAACACAGTATAATTCCCAAACCAAAACCATGTAAATGCATTAAAGAGTTTTAAGGAAAAGTTTTATGAGCCGTCTCTGAATTTTAGTTCTGTTCAGAGATGATGAAGTTAAAACTAAAGAACTTTATTGTACCTCGTACTAATTACCTATAATAATTTCTATTTAATTTTCTAGCAGAAAAAAATGATTAGAAAAATTTGCAAAACCGCTAGTAGTTCGTCTTTTCAAATTTTAAACAAAGTTTTAGTTCAAATTAAAAAAAAAAATTAGTACTTTGACGAAATACTAAATTTTTTTCTATCCTGTTTGCATAAGAGCAAACAGCACCGTATTCTGTTTAACATGTTCAATTACTTACAGCATTACAAACCTGCTAGTTTTCAGTTCTGAGCTGATGTTCTGAGTTGTAAATTCAAATTAAAAAAAATCACTCAGTGAAACATTTTGAATGTTTTAGCTGTTCTATGATTCACATCCGAATTTTTTTTTTCATTTCATTTCATGTGGAAAAAGTATGATAAAGGAACACGAATCCTATTTTTCAACTATTCATAAGAGAATATTAGTTAATTCTTCTTAGTTTAAACGAGCTTAAAATTATTTATTTATTAATTATTTATTTCCAATATTTCGTCTCCACATTGGGTGACTTCTTCAGGGAACAATTATTAAAATTTAAAAAAAATTTGTAACAATTGTTCCCTGAAGAAGTCACCCAATGTGGAGACGAAATATTGAAATAAATAATTAATAAATAAATGATCTTAAGCTCGTTTAAACTAAGAAGAATTAAATAAAAGAAGATCAAAGAAAACTTAACATTTTTAAGAGAATATTAATTTTTAAAAATTTAAAAATTGTCTAAATATTCAAAACTTTTTTCAAAACAACAAATTTCTGAAATTTTTATTTGCATGTGATTTTACAAATCCACTCTAATTAAAAGTTTTTGGAACTCAGTAGTGCGATTTTCTAACTAACTATAAATTTTGTTTACATTACCGAAAATATTCCAAAGTTTTTTAATAATAGAAAAGAGATATCGACAACAGTTGCTTTTGTTGGCAGTGAAATTTTAGAAAGTAACGACAAAAATCGTTAACTTGAACTACAACAAAAATGTTTCTGGATATAAATTAAAGAATAACTCTTAACAAATTTTGTTGTTAGTTGCCGAATTTTGACAATGTAACGACCGAATTTTGTTGTTAATAAGTTACGGAATCGCACTACAGAACGGAATAAAATGTAAATCTTTAACTACAAAAAGTTTGTCTAAAATAATAAATAACACACTTCGGCAAGCTTTGTTGGTTTGAATGCCGATATGCAATTTATATAATCTTTGATGCTCTGATTCCAAATTCGGCAACCAAATTTTTCCATTACGTCACAATTTTGAGAAAACCGCGGTTAAAGTTGCCAAAAATGGCTATTTTGGTGCTTTGTGAAGATTTTTTTTCACGATTGACGCTTTGACGATTCAAAATAAACATACATATTTAGAATATACTTTACTCCTGAAGATACCGCGAAGAAATTTTCTAAAGCTAATTGTTCAAATAGCATAAAAATTCATTTATCAAATGCCATCTACAAAAATATGAGTACATTTTTAGTATGATATTTGAGAAAAAAGAATATAATTTCGCGCAATTTTGAAGTACAATTTAAACAAAGTTTGTGTACACCCACAAAACAGACTTGGTAGTAGTATTTGTTGACAATCGAATGTTTCGGTTGCTCCAACTGAATTTTTTGGTTGAATCAATAATCATTTGATTGAAGTTACAGAAACTCTGCTACGGCAATAGAATTTTGATTGCCTTAACAGAAATTCCAAAAAATTCGGTAACTACAACCGAACCATTCGATTGGCTACAAATACGATTGCTACTACCGAGTCTGTTTTCTGTGTGTAGTAATTTTTTTTTTTTTTTTTATGTTGAACCAACACTCAGGAGATGCCCCTACTAATGCATTGCATTGTGTTGATATCAGGAAAATAGGTTATGGGGAGGAGGAAAGAGGGAGTAGTGTTTGTGGACATTTGACTTGAATTTTTCTAAATTGTAATTTGCAGGGAAGACTTCCGCAGGGAGACAATTCCACATACGGCTAGTGCGACTGAAAAACGAGTTTTCTCTGTAATGCGTTGTGCGATTTGCCGGGCTATAGACAACAAACGGATGAGATCTACTTGACAAGCGGGTAGTACGAACAGAGACCCGGTCCCTCGGGATGAGTCGGCTTATCTCAGCAGAACACTTCCCATGGTAATATCTATAGAACAAAGTCACACAACCCACATTCCGACGATTCTCCAACGAGTCAATAGAGTTCGAAACCCTACTGTCGTTGATAAGCATCAACGCTCTCCGTTGCACACGGTCCAGAAGCCCCAAAATAGACTTTGAAGCACCTGCCCATATATGGGAGTTATATTCCATCTTCGGCCGGATGTAGGTGGTATAAATAGTAAGGAGATCAGATGGGGTGAAGTATTTCTTACACCGGTTTAGAAAACCAAGACACTTGAAAGCTTCTTTCGATACTTGAATAATATGATCTGTCCAACGGACATCACACTGTATTCTCATGCCCAGAACATCAAGAGTATCTGAATCCTCAATAACGATCCCATCCATATACACAGATGACGTGCTTGAGTCCACAGACCTATGGGTCAACATACAACATTGAGTCTTACGAGCATTAAAATCGACCCTGTTCGCACGACCCCACTCTGAGATTATCGAAAGGTCATGATTGAGTGTGTCATTCATAATCTGTCTTTTGCCTCCGACCTCCACAAGGCTTGGCCTACGATCGAAGGAAAAAGAATGACAAATGTTGCTGTCATCTGCAAAGGAGTAAATAGGATTGATAGTTCGACCAAGGAGGTCATTAAGAAAGATGAGAAAAAGAGATGGAGAAAGAACAGAGCCCTGTGGTACCCCTGAACATAACTGAAACTCGTCGGATGAGACCCCATCTATAACAACACGTATAGTACGATCTCTGAGAAAACTTGAGATAAATCGAGAGAAATCATTACCTACACCAAAGGCAATTAGTTTTGATAACAGTGCGCCGTGCCACACACGATCGAACGCCTTGGAAATATCTAGAGCAACTACCTTGTTCTCACCAAACATGTGAATAGACCGACTCCAACATTCAGAAAGGAACGCCAACAGATCTCCCGTAGAACGAGTTCTACGAAAGCCATACTGTCGATCACTAATAAGTGAGTTGGCCTCCAGATAATTTACAAGATGGTAGTTGACCATGCTCTCCATCACCTTCGAGAGCGCAGAACATATTGCAATTGGGCGGTAATTTTCAGGGTTATTAGCCGCACCCTTTTTGGCGATTGGTTGAACATTGGCAACCTTCCAGCACGAAGGGAAGACACCTGCACGGTATGAAGAGCTGAACAGGTTAGCCAATGGACGAGCTAGCGTCGAAGAGCACTGTTTCAGTACCAGTGCTGGTATGCCATCCGGTCCCGGTGACTTGTTTACGTTGAGATCCGCAAGAACCCTTTTAACGGCACGAGCTCGAAAGAATATCTTGGGCATAGTACAGGATACCCGCCCAAGCTCGGGCAGTGGTTGATTGCTCTCCGGCAAAAGTGAATTTCTCGCAAAAAGATCAGCCAATAGGTTAGCTTTATCAACCGGATCAGTGAATGCGTGGTCATCCTTTATAAGAGTTGGAATAGATGAACTAGCATTATTCCTTACTCTTTTAACAAATGACCAAAAGCTCTTACTGCCCTTAGGAGCAGAAAGAACTTTAGCACGAAGACGCTGTTCGTACAGAAACTTTTCGCGACTTAGTACTTTGGCACAAGCCTTTCTCGCCTGTTTGCGTAGCAATTCAGTATTGGCGTTTTTGTTATTACGCCAATTACTAAACGCTACCTCTCTGGATCTGACTGCGGTACTGCAAGTCTGGTTAAACCAACACTTATGTCTTGCTTTAGTCGAAATGCGCTTTGATGGAATGAATAACTTCATTCCAAGCACGATAATGTTCTCCACCATTTTCGCAGCGGCATCAACATTTTCATCAAGAAAACACAGTTTCCAGTTGAATTGCCGATAAAAATCATTAAGTTCAGCCCAACGAGCCTTTTCATAGATAAATACTGAGCGTTTCGTAGCTGAATTTGAAACGCGCCGAAGTTCGGAGTACGAAAAGGAAGCGGAAATGGTGCAGTGATCCGAATTTCCGAGAGGTGCTAATACCCCCACATCATATTTGTCCGGGTGTGAGGATAGAAAAAGGTCGAGGATGTTTTGGACTTGCCCTTCAACACTCGGAATGTGTGTTGGTTCATTCACTAACTGCGCAAGATGGTTATGCGCGGTGAAGAGCTCAACGTATTGGCCCTCGGGAGTTGTATGACTCGAATGGCGAAGCCAGGACGAATTGTGAACATTGAAATCACCAGCAACAACGATTTCACTGTCCGGGCAATTCTCCAGAATTCCAGATATTGTGTGGGAAAGGGCGTCGAAACCATCAAGGGAGGCCGCCGTTTCCATGTTTGGGCTTCTATAAATAAACCCGAAATGCAAAATGTGTGACCTGATCCTCACCTTAACCCAGAGGGAGTTAAATTGAGGATCATTAGAGTTTAAATGTTGCTGAAACTGGTACACAACATTTTCGCGTATGTACATTACAAGGCCCCGGTGAAAATAAAAAATAAAATAAAAGTTGTAACGTTTTTTGCTGACATTAAAAAACAGGAGAGTTCAAAGTTTATATCGTGTCCCTGAAAAGAAAATAAAGCCGGTCGGATGTAAAGCCTAAGCTACTTTTAAAAATGCATTATTTGGAAATTTTTTTGTTTATTAAATCTTTTTCAAATGCAATATTTTTTATAATAGTTATATACTTTTCTTTTTTTTCTATAATCGTAAGAGAAATGCTTAACCTGTTCCGGGATGTGGTGTCTATACAACTTCAAAAATGATTAAATACGCCATTTTTCGCATTTTTAATCGCTGTTTACTCAAATTTTGGAAACATATTTGGAATCAGCGAGACAAAATTTATTAATATTTTTTGTATCGCGGTACAAACCAAATCGTCTATTTCTCATTTTGTGACAGCGTGTAATTATTCAACAAAAACAACATTAAAAACTTTTAATATTTGTATAGTCAAAACGGGAAAAATTGTAACTATTATTTTAATTAGAGTTAAAAAGTATATAAAAAATTGAAAAATTGGATTACTAACGGTTTAACTAATGTTTCCACTAAAGTGTGCGCCCAAATCAAATTGCTATGAAAAAAATATATTGTACTAAAAATTAGCAATAAAATTAATAGATTTAGCAAAAGGTTTGCTAACACTTAGTTGATTAAAAAACCCTTGCTAAAAGTTAACAATATTTTTGCTGAATATTAGTAGACTGAAAAAAACTTAAAACATTTGTAGAAAAATTATACTTTAGTAAATTTATCATAAGACATATTTTTGTGATTATTTTCAAAATAATTAACAATACGTTACAAGATATAAAAATGTTCATATTCCCACTTTGGCGACATAAATTAATATCATATCTAAACAAAATCAGAAATAATTATATATAACATGTAAACGTGTGACTTAGTTTTTCAAATTCTGTTTATTCAATGCATTTTCTTTTTGATTTACATTCTTATCATAGTTATACTTAGTATAGTACAATTCAATAGGCAATATGATCATAACGTAACTCATATTAATATTAAATTGCTATCTTACAATTAACACTAATCACTACATAGCATAAACCAAATTATATTTCAACTTCTTACATCATTGGTTGTGTAAATAATGACTTTTTTTAAAGGAATGCAAATGTACGGCTACGGCATATACATTATACATATACAACACTTTTTTGCTCTAAAAAAGAGAAACATAAAAAACTGACTTAGATGTGTGTCCTTGTCTTTCGCTTTGTGCTGTCTACCTGTACGTACATATATTTGTTTGCAATTTGAAAACACCACAATACTAATCTCTATAAACATTTAGTTTACACAATACGCATTTAATCTTTATCAAATTTAAATATTTTTTTTTGTCTTTTATTTAATTAATAGACAATTACTTTCACAAGCCGGGACAACACAAAATTTAAGTTGTTTTAATTTACAATTTTGTTTTATGTATGAAAAACAGATTCACAAATCTTTCAGGGTAGATTTTTGATATGCCTTTGTACTTTTTGTATTATTTTCCTCGTCTCTACTACATCTTGACATGCCGCGATATCTACTTCATTCTGCGTATATCTTTCAATGTGGTTGTTGTTCACACTTCTTAGCACAATAAAATTAGTAAAAAATATGAGTAAAATAAAATAGTTAAATATTAGTAAAACATTAGTTCAAAACAGTTAAGTGCTGAATAAGTATAAACAAAACTTCAGCTAAAAACATAATTTTAGCAAAAACATTTGATGAAAAATAGTATACCTGATTTACAAGATGCTTTACTAATTTATTAATTAGTAACAGGCGATATTTAATCGCTTCAAATATCGAGAAAGTTTGACACGTTCACACTTAATAAATATAATAAATTGCAATTTGAAATTTGGATTTTGGTAATTGTGTCATGGAATCAAGAAAAGCTTAATTAACTTATTTTCAACTTAATTTGATTTTTTATGTTAAAATTTGATTAATGGTTAATTTTGTCATACTATTTACTTATATTTTTGTTAAACAATTAAATAAGTAGCATAATTGTTTTTTGTTTTTTTTTTCTTTGTGATCTTTTGTAATTTAGTTTTTAAGTTATTATTTAATTAATTACATTTAATCTTTCCTTTTTTTCAAATACTCAGTTCTGTACTGCAATATAAGACTTTTAGTCTTGTGTAGGGAACACCAAAATAAAATAAAATAAATAAATAAATAAAAATAAACAATATATTTTTCAAATGTTATTGGATTATTAAAATTACATGTTAAACCATATAATATAATAATAGGCAGGAGCCGTTTGAAAAAAACGCTATTATACAAATTTTTAATTTCAACGCTTACAACATCATGCCGCGTCATTGATAGGTAAAAATTCTTTCGAGAAACATTTTTGTCAGATTATAAGTGGGTCGTTATTTATGTTTGGGCTATAACTCAGACACGAATTTAGACACCACATTAAAACTTTCCACAAATGTAGAAGGGGTGCAGTTATATAGGCTATTTTTTTAAATCACACAGCCTCGCTTAACTTAGTTTTCGAACAAAATTGTATGAAAAACTGAGTTTTGTTAATCATACGGGTATTCATTTAATCACTTGAATTGTCATATCTATCACCTGCATTATTTAGGTGTTGAGTGAAAAATAATGTATTTAAATACAAAAAAAAATTTACGAAAACATTTAGATTTATTAATTTAAGATAATCATCATAGATTATACACAGATATGTTACCAATGACATATGTCAAAAAAGTAATCTCGAGCCGTATGGGTTTGTTTACATTGCACTGATGGGAAGAGAGAGATAGTTATAGAGAATCTTCATGTATTTTGTATTACAAATTTTCTACATATATCTGTCTCTTGTGCAGTTTCATTTGTTTTTCTTAAATTTTTACATTTTCGTTTTGCTCATTTTCTATCCGCCATAATGCCTTAATCGGCTGATTCCTATCTGTGTATAATCTGTGATAATCATAATCATAATTTATTTTTTTTTTCAATTGTTCTTTATTTACAATCTGTCCAAGGACAATAAGCAAATTTGTTAACATGATATTAATTAACAGGTGTTATGTAATTCCATTAAACCACATAACTTTATACAATAAACTATCAGTTATCTAATGAATTTTTAATAATACTTATTTATGAATTTTAATTAAATAATTGCAAAAGGTAATAAGAAAATAATAATAATATCTAAGAGGTTAAATATGTTTGTACAACAATTATTTAAATCATTTTTAATATTTACGAGTTCAGAATTAGTTTCTGAAGGGCAAGTCCAGTATATGAGTTCGTTTTAATTGCCTTGTTTCATTGCTGTCATCAAGAAGGGATATAGCCAAAGGATTAATGTGATCACTCAGCATCTGCAGATATTTTTCACTATACGTTTGAATTTCTTGTCTCACCGTTGGCATCTTTAGATCGAGACGGATGTGTTTATTAGTTATAAACCAGGGTGCATTAGTAATTAACCTAAACATTTTTGATTGGAACCGTTCTAATGGATTTGCTCGCAGTACCCCAGATTTGTATGCCGTAGGTCCAAACTGGTTTAAGTATAGCTTTGTAGATACGTAATTTATTGTTTAAGTTTAGTTGGGATTTTGGTCCTAATAGCGAATAAAGTTTCTTGCATTTCAGTTTTAGATGTTCATGCTTCGATTTGATGTGCGGTTTCCATGTAAGGCGCCTGTCTATTGTCATTCCCAAATATTTGACAGTTTCACTTTTAGGTATTTCCTCTTGATAAATGGGAACAGCAGGGCAAACATTCCGCCTTAATGTAAATGTAGTATGGGGTGATTTTTCAGAGTTCACTTTAATATTCCATTTTAAAAGCCATTTTTCTAGCAAATTGAGTTCATTTTAAACAAAGGAAGATGCTTCCGTTTCTGAGTCACTGGTGGCAACAATAGCCGTATCGTCCGCATAAGTTGCTATCGTGGTATTTGGAGTTGTTGGCATATCAGCTGTATAAATTGTGTATAAAACTGGACCGAGTACGCTACCTTGTGGAATGCCAGCATTTTGAATATATTAGACATTTCATCTTTACTTTTGACGTAAAAGCATCGATCGGTAAGATAATTTCTGAAAAATAGAAAGTATGGTGCAGGTAACGTTTTCTTGATTTTGTATAGCAAACCTTGGTGCCATACTCTATCAAATGCCTGCTGTAAGTCCAGAAAAACCGCTGAACAAAACAATAATGTTTTTTCTCAAGACATTTAGTTATAACATTAACAAGCCGATGACACTGTTCCGGAGTTCCATGTTTGCGCCTAAAACCAAACTGGTGGTCTGGAATGATATTATGCTTTTCTAGTACTGGTTGAAGTCTTTTTAGAAATATTTTTTCAAATATTTTAGAAAATGTTGCCAGTAAACTTATTGGCCTATATGATGACAATTGCTTTTCAGGTTTGCCTGGTTTTGGAATCATTACAATTTCGGAGCATTTCCTCTGTGACGGAAAATGATTAAGCCTTAATATAGAGTTGTAAATAAGAGTTAAATATATTATACTTTTCCACGTAAGATTTTTCACGACATTCCCACTTATTAAGTCATATCCAGGTGACTTTTTTCTGTTTAACAGTTAAATTTAGTTTTGACCTCATTTGGTGAAATGTGTCTTATAGGAAAGTCCATTTGACAGGGTGATTCCGAAAATTTAAAAACTTCATCCCGATCAGAAATAGTGTTAAGCTGCAAAGGTTGGAATATATTATATATATGTCTAGCAAAGGCTTCGGATAAATCAATATCCGAACGACACCAAGATCCGTCCGTATTTTGGACACAAATATTGCGCCTGGTAGATGAACTCAGCTGTTGATTGTTTTTTTTGGTCGCTAAAAACGTTTTTGAGATCTTTACAGGCTTTGTTAAATAAACGTTTATCATTTGGATTTCTGCTTTGCTGACACCTCTTTCGCAGTCTTATCTTTTGTCTGATGAGCTCTCTTATTTCCGTCGATATTCTTAATTGATTGGTTTTAATAGTGTTGTGATTAGGAGTAGACAGAGATCCTGCTTCATGTATAAGTTGAGTAAAATTCTCTACGGCTTCATCAACTTCATTTCCATTTTTTAATTTTGTTCATTAAGTGTTATAATGTTAGCAGTTGTTCTAAAATTAATTATGAGCGGTGTGTGATCGGAACTCAATTCGTTACAATGATGTATTTCTAACCAGTGGTTTGAAATCCCAGAATAGACAGCGAAATCTAAAACGTCAGGGAGCCTTCTGGTATCAGTTGGCCAGTACGTTGGTGTACCTGCAGATAATGTTTCATAGTTGTTTTTTCTTACACATTTATAAAGTTCTTTGCCCTTAAAATCATAATTAAAGATGTAAATATACGAGTATCTTCTCCGGCAGAATAAAAAAACATGTAACACCACTTCAAAATAGGCTTGCTTCAGCAGTACACGTACTTTTTTCCCCAATTGCACTTTTTTCTGCAAAAGTACTTTTTCTTTGGCCTCTGTACTTCTTTTGTACTTTTTTTTGTTGAAAACATAAAGTTAAAAAATTTTTTTATATATTTTTATTACATTTTTTTCAGACTATTCAAATGCAAATGGCACGTAATGTGTACTGGGAGTTGTTTTGTTAAGACTCTGAGGCGACGGAAATAATATAAAGATCATCAAACTGGTGAAATTATTGCAAAAAAATTGACCAAAAAGAAGTTTTTTTCAATTTTGTTCCTATTTCCAAAACCGAAAGGATCCGGCTTCTGAAATTTATGTTTCTTCGAGCTCTTGTCAAGTAGACAGTTATGTTGATTTTCATTGAAATCGGAGATGGTTGACATGAGTTGACATGTTTAAAACCCAATGTTAAAAATACTTAGTAAACTTTCTGCTTGGCAGGCAACGATTTATAGTTTACGAATAAAAAATATGTTTGCAACATAGAGACAAGACAAACAAACACAGTTGTTGTCCATTTTTTTGTTGTATTCATTTCATTTTAACAAAAGGCATAATACAATGTTATCAAACAGTTATTATCATATTTAAGCCACAAAATAACAAACTATTTCACAACGTGCTCCTTCCTACATTAGGTCACCTCAAGCGCAATAGAAAAACAGACATTTTTTGCGGATCCCCACTTGATGTTTGTGTGCTCGTTAGCTAAATAATTTGAAAAATTATTATTTTTAGGCCAAGGTTATCCCATTTGAAGGGTGTTTGGTCCCCATAACAACTTTTTTTGACAACTTTCGGTAGAATAATATTTACTAAGGAGAATAAGAAAATTTTGTTTGGCGTAAATGACTCAAATTCGCATTACATTTTTTAAGTTGTAGAATATTTGAAAATTTGTTAATATTTTATTTTTGTTAACAGCTGATTGCACCCGGTCTTGACCGGAATCCAAATTATTCTGTCTTAAAAACTATAAATAGTTATTTAAAAACTATAAATAGTTAATCTAAAGGGCCATTATTACAACTTGCCAATAGCTAAAGTTCGGATATTATCTGACAGATTATTAGTTTTTCGTTATTATAAGTATACTTTAAGCTAAAAGTGACCGATAAGCTAAAGGGAAGATGTTGTTGCCTTTAACTTTAAACGTAACTTTTATGTGTTTAAAGTTGCCACATTTTCTGCTCTATAAAGAAGAAGAAGAAAATACCGAATTTCACAACCGAATTTCACAAATTATTGTTTGTTTGTAAACAAATAAATAAAAGTACGTTGCAAGTTGTAATAATGGCCCTAAACCATTTAATAAAAAAAAACACATAGAGGAAATTGTTGTTGTGTATCTAAACAATTAAAAAGCACCGCACACAACGCAACCTCTGCTGTGGTGGAGGGAACCTTGGTTATCAATTTTGAAAAAATATTCATGAAAATACTTTTTTGTTGACCACGTCCACTTTTACGCTCCATTTTTCTAAAATATGTGAAATTAGTAAAGCCCTGTAAACAGTGTTGTGGCAATCATACAAATTTGACCAACTTTGAGAGAAAGTGGGAAAAAAAGGGGATGTATTCATTTAAACATATATAACGATCTTGCCCTTGTCATGAGGATGTACCAATTAAAGAGAAGTCAATGAGAAAAAATATCGAAATGGGCTATTCTAATTTCACATATTTAACAAAAATAAGCGAAAAAGTAAACGTGGCAAACAATAATGTGTATAGCGAACTTATCCGTGGTATAATGGGGATCATGTGTACTACCAAATTATTAGCATCAAACATTCAGTGTGAAAATAAAATTCACAACAAAAATGTTTATAAAATAAAACATAGAATTAACATATAAAAACAGTAGTGTCCGACCGAACAGTTCGGCCAGAAAATGCATTTAGTCTGTGTTCGGTATTTTAAAGCATTATGGAAAAATTTGGCGGATGTAAAAATGTTTATTGGGCTGATTAGATGCTATTTTGAGGGTCAAATTTGAAGAAAAGTCTGTAGTTAAGCAATGAATTCACTGTTCGGCCTCAGAAAGTTCGGCCAAATTGAAAATAGTTCGGCGGCCGAACTTTTAACTTTATAGCTAAACTTCGGCTTTTCTCTTAAATTTTATACACAAAATCGAATTAAATCGGCTCAACAAACATGTTTCCAATACCAAAATTTGTCATCATTGCCTCTAGATATCAAAAAACCTACAAAATATAGGTTTTTGGCCGAACTGTTCGGTCGGACACTAAAAAACAGTGGGCCTAAATCGGACGTGGCAGTTAAATTCCGTTTAAAAGTAAAGCGGACATTAATTGCTAAGCAACCAATTTTCAAAGAAATCCGATAAAATATACAAATTTGTGTGGCGAACATCCAAAGAAAAATGATTTTATTAATATTTAAAAAAAGTGGGCGTAAAAGGGGCGTGACAAAAAAGGGTTGTGGCTGCCTCGCCTGGAAAATAAGGAGCACGTGTACAAAATTTAAATGAAATGCGATGAAAAATAAAAATGTGTATAGCAATAATTCATTATTAAAAATCTAATTCATAATTTTTAAAAAGTCGACGAGGTCTGTCAATAATTATATGGCGACCTTCTCAAAATTTCAGGGAAACCCGTTGAAAAATAAAAATTTCTGTAGCGAACATCCAAACAAGCCCTGGTTGGAAGGCAATACCGCTAAAATACCGTTATTGATTCGAAACCCCTTCAACTAACTATCGTTATCCCTAAAATACCCTTACCGAAATATTTAAAATAACGTTATCGCTAAAATACCTTTACCGAAATAAATGAAAAGCGTTACCCTTAAAATACCGTTAACGAAATAATATAAAGTAGCGTTTTCTTTAAAACAGCAATACCCCTATTTTTTAATTACTTAAGTCCTACACTGCGTTGCAAAACTATAATTACACATTCATTTCGTAAGTCATAATCATAATTCATCAGTCATCATAATTTCGTAAGTTATAAAAAAGTATAAGAGTTTAACCGACAAAAATGTAAAACCAATGGAAAATTAATAATATTTAACAAAAAAGCAATTGATTTATTGTTTATTTTACTATTAAAAAATGAATAACAAAATCTATTAGTGTTTCATAACTATAAATACAATTAACTTAATATATCAAAATTTACAAAAATTTAAGAAAAATATTTTAAAGCAGCATTTTTAACAATACGTGAGGCCTAATTTTTTTATGAACTCGATCAAAAACACTGTCTACCAGGTTTATTCGAAGTTCTTCCGTTATAGATCTCCACGCATCAATAACTGCTTCTTTTAGATGAAAAAAGCTTTCATATTGATGGTTTTTCTGCGTAAAGTCGACGGGTTAAATATTCTCAATGTAGTTTTGATCCCGTAAACATGAGGGCTATTCCAATAGTGTTATATTTTTTGATGGCAACCATTCCATACTCTAACGACTTTTATGTATTGAGGCGTTGTCTTGTTGGAAAATTAATTCTTCCTCTTTTCTATTTTTAGCAAATGGCACGAATTTCTCTTCTAATACTGTAATGTACTCAGACAAATTCATTCTGGTACTTGGAAATGCCAAATCAACCATACCGTCGATACAAAAACATTAAGGTTCCAGTTTCGAAATTCCTTTTTGAGAAATATCGTGGTTCCTTGCGTAGGTCTCTCCAATAACCATTGAC
This sequence comes from Delia radicum, assembly GCA_021234595.1. NCBI lineage: Eukaryota > Metazoa > Arthropoda > Insecta > Diptera > Anthomyiidae > Delia > Delia radicum. The sequence continues at coordinate 55,346,192 of CM037855.1, read as the reverse complement.
ACCAACTGGACCATCAAGATTGAACTTTTTCTCATCAGAAAAAATCACCTTTAAAAGAAATTTATGTTTAAACATTTCTCCAGTTGGAAATATTTCGGCTATTTCTTATGTAGTGGTCCGATTTACAACAGTTATAAGTGCCGTAAAACGATCTTAAGTTTTGATTTGCCAGCATTTGGCGAGTATTAAAAATTTTATATGCAAAAAGTTCACTATTTTGGGTGGTCTGCTTGTCGTCCACGGGAGTTCTGGAAGTTTCAAAATCAAAACTTAAGCTCAATATTACGTCACTTATGCCTGTTCCAAAATTCATTGCAATCGGAATACTAAGTAAGAAATGGCCAAATTATTTCCAAAACTTTTGTGATATATTCCACTGTGTTATGGTTGATTTGGACATATTTACCTTACATTCAGCGATTATATGATTGAGACTCTTCATTGTGTTGCTGGCACAGTTGATTATTTTACGCCGGTCTCGGAAAGAAAGCTTCTTTCGGGCAGCCTGTTTTATTTTTCCCATAAGCACTAGGATCACTTTTTAAAAAGGTTGCAATTTTCTCTTTTTCAAAATCACTACGCGGCATTTTACTGCAAAATGATTAAAATTGCATAAAAAACAAAAATAATTCTTCAATTTGGCTTTATTTGCTATATTCCTTTGTTTACCGTTATATGTATGTATGTAAATAAAGTTGTGAATCCAAAGATAGAGTAGCCTCGGGCGAGGTAATGAAAACATTTTGTTTTCACTAAAAAATAAATGCAACATGTTGATACAAAATTGTTGCTGAAAACACCCATTTTTATTTTGCTTATATTTTTGATATTTTCTATTAAAATTGAATGTATTTCAATTGCATCTTGCTTATTTTATCTTCACAATTTTAAATAAATAAACATTTGAAGTTTTCTTCACAATGTGAATGAAAAATTTCTTAGTTTTAATGAAACTTTTTCATTAGCCGTATGAATTTTTTAATAAATAATATGAAATTTTTCATTAGCTTTTATGAGAAACTACATTAATTTAATGAAAAGTTTCAATGAACGAGTTCCAGTAACAATTCATAGATCTAAGTCAAAAATTCATTGATATTATGCAGATAATTTTCTCAGTGTAGAACCAATTCTTCGGGAGTGATTGTACGTGAGTCAAAGTTTACGTGAGCCAAATTTAGAGTCAAAATTATTCCAAATTATATAAATATTTATCAATTATTATATGTATAAGTTTATGGCACGAATAGAATTTTTTGGATAATTTTAAACGAAAAATATTCATTTAAATTATGAGATTTTCTTTATAGTTAAAACGAATGACAAAGCTTCATAATTTGTTTAAACTTTCTTCAATAAAACTTTTGTATAGATGCACAGAAAAAACAGCAGGCACCAACAACGGAATTTGAAAATACTCATTTTTAAATTAAAATTTATTTCCAACAAATTTTTTATTTAAATTGCTTGCACATTGAGAGAATTATCTGCATGATATTAATGAATTTTTGCATCACTGGAACTCGTCCATTGAAAAGTTTCATTAAACTAATGTAGATTTTCATAAATGTAATGAAAAATTTCATTTTATTTATTAAAAATTTCATACGACTAATGTAAAAGTTTCATTAACAATAGTTTCATTAAAACTATGAAGCTTTTTCATGCAATTAAAGAAATTTTTCATTCACATTGTGAAGAAAACTTCATTACTTTAGAGAAAAAACTTCATTCAATCTCATCCAAGAAATTCTCTCTGTGCAAATTGTAGTTTTTCATACAAAAATTCTTTAAAAACCTAAATTCAAAATTACAAAAAATCGACAAAAAGGGTGCTTGTATCATCATTGTTGGTGCCAATTCAAAAAAAAAAATTATTTATGTTAGATTTACATTTATTTTTATTTAATTAATCTGTGATTTTGTTCAGTCAATCATATTAACTACTGTGATATTTTTTTTAAAAATAATGAAATTAAAAGACTATATGTACTGGAAAATAAAAATTAAAATAAATAGTTTTATAATGTCTTTTAGTACAGTGTTATATTAACGTCATACAGACAGTCGCAATTAATTTTTAATTAATATGCATTTGACAAATTTATTTTAGAAATGTTGAGGTTAAGATCGGAAAGAAAACTGCAATTTAGATGCTTTAGATTCGAGGCCACACTTGGGTGTGATCGCTAAACGGTCATGACTTGGTATTGTTACGTTTATAATGTAAGATGAGCGCAGGTTTGATTCTTACAGCCGCAGGTTGTTGAAAAATTTATCTTATAGAGACAATCTGACAATTATAAGACACAAATAATAATACAATTTAAATATGGAAAATCACTGATGAGCCTGTCCATAAAAAGGCCGAAACTAGTCTAGTCTGATTTACAAATTAATAGTGTTTAAATTTTTAGAGAAACGTTTATTCTTCATCCTAACCTCAACATTTCTAAAATAAATAGTATTTTTATTTATTACATATTTTATTTTATCTCTAAATAAAACTTTGTAGAGATTTAAGAATAAAATTTCGAATATACTTACACTAAATAGACCTTTATTTTTGCTCGAGAAAACTGAAATCAAAACTTTAAAGAGCAGAGCATTTACGAAAATTTTTTCCACAAGGATCAATGGTGGTATATTTGAATCAGTCGCCTAACCTTTGCCTCTTTATGCATTTTTTGTTTCAAATAATTGTAATATTATAATATAACACATACTGCACTAGAGTTGTAAAATGTTAATACTTTTCAATACCCGATACTAAGGGAATGTTCCCTAATATGGTATGTTCTCTAAAGTGGGTCTCACGTTTTTTCCTGTTGTTTCGAAGTGAATGCATACGTTTTTGTTGGTTTGTCAAAACTACACAAAGTTTCGTAAAATATTCAAATTTGTGTAAAATAGGTAAAATTTTATATTCGTGGCTATTCTTATTTCAACTTTCATCTCATCTATTCCATAATACGATATGATGAAGAAACCATATGTCTTTTTTTGATCAACGATACATTCTATAATACACTTTTAATAAAGTTTGTGACACAAAATATTTGCCTCTTTGTCTGCCAAAATTCTTGCATTGAGAAAATAATTATTTATTTTTGCAAAAAAAACATAAAAATTATAAAATTTTCTTCATTTCATATTTAGTATATGCAAAACTAATTATAAAACCATTAGATTGCAATATAATCAATAAATTAACATTTTTAATACTTTTTATGCTTCTTCTTCTCTGCTTTGTGTATTTTTTAGTACAGTGCATCAAGGTTATAACGAACTCGTAGAGACCGGACCATTTTGTTCGTTAGAAGCGAAGTTCGCTATAAGCGCAGTTTGCTATAAGCGTTTTAAACATTTAAAAAAAATTAATAAAATTTCAGGTTTTTGTCTTAAATTCTCTTAATTTTTTAACTCTTGTTTGTAATTTTTACACAATTATTCCATTAAATTGCGTTTCATACAGTTTTTAATTCTTTTTAGAGAAGTTTTAAGTAAAAAGCTTAAGTTTTCAAAATTTCCAGCACATTTTTTATAAAAAATGTTGATTTATAATGTGTTCGTTATAAGCGAAAACATTTTTATGCAAATTCGTAAAATGGTATGAAAATGAATATGTTAGTAAATGCGTTGGGAACATCGTTCGTTATACAAAAAGGTCGTTATAACCGCTGTTCGTTATAAGCGTATGGTAAATGATTTGATAGCTTTAGCCGATAATTTTCCATGTGTAGTTTATAATGTATAGAATAATGGGTGGTGAAAGTGAGACATTGACAAAGTGAATCGTGGTTTATCGAATCGACAAGATTTACAAAAAAAAGTCAAAAGTTATAACCAGGGACGTCAGGCAATAGTGCTAAAATACCGTTATCGATGAAAAATCCTTTCAATTGACAATCATTATCCTTAAAAATCTTTACCGAAATAAATGAAATACTGTTAACAGTAAAATACCGTTACCTATATAACTAAAGTAACAATACCCTTAAAATACCATTACCGAAATAAATGAAATAGTGTTATCCTTAAATTAACATTACGATCTAAGTGAGATTGTAAACATGGAAAAATTGGTCAATATTATGTAACTCAATACTTGCATTTCAAAGGTTTCAGTCCAATCAATATTAAAGCCGAGCTAAATTCTACTTTTGGGGAGTCTGCTCCTTCGTTTAAGACTATAAAATATTGGGCGGCAGAGTTTAAACGAGGCCGTACGAGCTGCCAACACGAACACCGTAGTGGCCAACCAATTGTAAAGAAACGGTTAATGAAACCCACAAAATGGTATTGGAGGATCGTTGGCTGAAGTTGCGTGAGCTGGCTGAAATGATAGGCATTTGAAAAAGTGCAATACATCGCAAATTGACTGAAAATTTGGAGATGAGAAAGCTGTGAGCATGATTAGTGCCGCGTTTGCTTACAATAGAAGTTTCAATAGAGTATTTGACGATGTTTCACGGCAATGAAACCGAGTTTTCGCGTCGAATCGTAGCCATGGATCAGACATGGGTCGACCACTTCACACCTGAGACAAAGAAACAAGATTTGCCAACAATAAAGATGTGGAGTCTGCGGTTGACGGCCATTTTAAGGACAGTTATTACTATAAACGGGGTATCGAAGCTATTGAATATCGCTGGGAAAAATTTATCGAGATAAAAGAAGATTATGTTGAGAAATAAAGAAAATTGTTCCCATTACCGAAATAACTGGAATAACTTAAAACCCTTTATTCTTAAAATAACGTTACCGAAATAACTAAAATACTGTTACCGTTAAAATACCGTTACCGAAATTACTAATATACCGTTAATGCTAAAAACCCGTTAAGTAAATAACTGAAATATCATTAACCCTAAAATACCGTAATCGAAATAAAAGAAAATAGCGCTACCCTTACCGATACCAGCATCGAATTATTTACCATACATGGTTATAACCCAACTGCACACTTTTATGTGTGTTCTAAATGTCCCTTCACCACATTTTAATTTTATTAGGTAATAGTTTCATGAAGCATACCAATAAACAAACGAACATTAAAAGTTGAAGGGAAAGCTGAATGCATTTGATCACCAGCAATATTAATCAGACATGGACGGTGTCAATTACATTTCACAATCATTCACTTGTGAAATTTGTCATATTATTAATAATTTCAGACCTATGCTCGCACTTGTTGGCTTAAACGCTTAATTGCGAAATTATGAATTTGCGCAATACCACACATGGGACATAATACCAATATTTGTGTATTTGTGTATACAGGCCAATTACTTTTCTACGTCTAATTACATGTAATTGAGTAATTGCCCTGTAATTAAATACCCAGATGTTGTTACTAATCCCCATGTGTGGTATTTAATTTTTAACAAATTTTATAAGGAACCTTTTAAGACCACAGGTGGGATCGTAGGTCTGAAATTGAAAAATTTCACAAGTCAATGATTGTGAATTGTAATTGACGAAGCCCATGTCTGATATTAATACATAAAATAACATAATTGCTTTAAGCCGAGCACAGACGGCCAATAAAATTGATTTACATTTTATTGATCTCTGCATGTACACTCAAAAAATAGCTTGAGTCATTGCAAATTGAAATATTTTTTTATTTTGAGCCAACCTATTAAAACGGAGTATACCACTGGATTCTACGACCCAAAATTAAGTTTACGTTTCCCGGGGCTTTGGTGTGTCATTTTCACATACTTACTGTGTATTTAACGTGTGTACTCTACTCTAAAAACATTTCTTATTTAAAATTTACTGACAGACATATTGACAATTACTAGGTTTGGATGAGCACAATTCTACACTCAAAAAAATAAAAACACTACACTCAAAAAGCTAAAATTTTAATTATACTTATTCAGCACTTAACTGTTTTGAACTAATGTTTTACTAATATGTAACTAATGTTTTAATAATTTCTTTCGCTAAAAAAATTGTGCTGAAAAAAATGTGCACATTAAAAGTATGGACGAAAACCAGATTGAGAGATATACGAAGAATGAAGTAGATGTCGCGGCATGTCAAGATGTAGTGGAGACGAGGAAAGTGATACTAAAAAGTGAAACTCTTGTAAGACATAAACAAAAATCAACCATGGATGATTATTTTATATGTTTTTCATACAAAAGGACGCCAACAATGTGTATTCATATAAATTGTTGATCTTATAAACTGAAATATTGTTTGGATTCCGACTTGTCAAAGAAATTGATTGTTAATTACACTGAAAATAGTTTGTAGTTTAAGTTAACTGAAAATGTAATTTAATATAAATGATAAATCACTTAAAATCTGTTCTACTTACTTTTCATTTAAATCAAATGTTTCTTGTTATTTATTTTTAAATATCGTTTAAATAACAAACAAATCCGCAAGAACAGAAGAATAGTAAGTTAAAAATAAATGTTCAAATTCTAATTACAGATCAGTAAAAATAAAAGTTATATTCAGTAATTTGAAATTATTTCAGTTTTTTGTTTTTCTTTTCTACAAAATGTAGAAACATTTGTGTAAACTTTTTCAATTTCTTGTAATTTGAATTGAAATTATTTTGTATATAAACAAACCATTTTAATAAAAAGACAAAACGAATTTTTTGAATATTGTTTTCAAAAAAATATTTTAAATTTATAATAACTCTAACGGAAACAAAAAAACTACACTATTCCGGATTTTGGGGTTAAATTTTTATGAAACTTTAAATAAATGAAAACAACAAATGAAACTAAAAAAATCGGTAAATGGTAAAAAGTTGGAAAAAACATTTATTAGAAAAATTAAATGCATGTTCCTTCATTTTTAACTCAACTGAAAACTTTTTTATTAAACTACATACTATTCTGAGTGTAAATTAAAGACAACTTAAAAACAAATACTTAAATTTATTAAAAATAATATGTGTATTTGTTAACTAAATTTTTATAGTGATAATTTATAAAATAAAGAAAAATTGCAAACAAATATACCTTTAGGTAGACAGATGACTAAAGCGAAAGAGAAAAATACACATCTTAGGAAAATTTTTTATTTCCTTTCTCTATTTGCATAAAAAGTGTTGTTTATGTGTATGTCATGTTTTGTTACTTTTTTGCTTCGTTTCTAGAATTATTTCCGACATTTAGCTTCAGTCCAAATTGTCATTATTTAGACAACCATGGATGTAAGTAGTTGAAATATATTTTTGTTTACATAATTATTTCTGTATATTTTCAGATATTAAATTAATTCATGTCGTCAATGTGTGGACATTTTTATATTTTTTTAATGTATTGTCAATTTTTTTTTTAAAGAATCACAAAATTTTTGTTAAGGATTTTCAGCAAATAAATTAACTAAAGTATAATAATTAAAATTTTCGAGTTTTTTCAGCTTACTAATATTCAGTGAATTTTTTGTTAATATTTAGTATGAATTTTTTAATTTTTAATCAACTAAATGTTAGCAAAACTTTTGCTGAATTTACTAATTTTTTTGCTGAAAATCAGTAAGCTGACATTAGCAATTTGCTGACATAAGCAATTTATTTGCTAGCACCCTCCCTGCCTCAGCAAAATTTTTTGCTGACTTTACTGACTTTTTTGAGTGCAGTAAAAGAGAAAAAACTTGAAAAAGTTGTCAAAATATAAAAAGAGTAATCGAACAAAAAAATAGTAAATAAACAAAATAAAAAATGCGCAAGGAAAACTTACGCGGATTTCAAACTTTAAAGCGAATCACTAAAGATAATCAATTTAATAAAAGTTCACATAAAAATGTTTTCTATTTGATAATTTGTTCAACTTTAAAAACATGTTACTAGTGTTTGCTCTAACAAATATTTTAAGTAAAAACTAGTCAAATTTCCCCTTTTTACTAGATTTTGTGAACTCGAACGGTAAAAATTGTAAAACCAGTAAAAAAAATATCATATAAACAAACACACTGACTATTATTTCCGATATAAACTTTTAAACTCGCTGACACAAACACATTAAATGTTCCCCACACATGGTCTTTCAAGAAAAGTCTCTTGAGCGGACAACAAAACCCGTATGTGATAGAAATTACAAAAGAAAGAACGTTGGCTAAGAATTTATACCTTAAAATACCTTCGCAATCTAATTTTTATGGGTTAAATATGTGTTTGATGTTTGTTTAAACTTTATTGTCTAAGAGCTTTTTGATATTTTGTCGTACCTCTGGATAGATCAAAATTCCTTTTTTTGCTACCCATTAACAACAAACGAATGTGGACACTTTTGACCCCTCTTCTTAACCCCTTAATATTAGATTGGTCAGCTAAAACAAATGTAGGTATTACGTATTTTGTCTCATCTACAACATGCCCAAGTTTGATTTTAACCACATGGCCAGCCCCAAGGATACCTCCCTTGTTAGCTAAAGCGATGAGGATAACAGGAACATATTAAAGGACTTATACTCCAAAACGTAAGTACTAATAAAACTTAAACTACAGTTATGTGTTCAATAGAACTAAATAACAGTTACCTGAGAGGATCAGGTATCACCACTCCCCCTGCATACTCGTTCTACGAAATAAATATTTGTTTATAAAAAAGGAAACAAAAGAAATTGTTAAGGATTTTTTTATTGTAAGTGTCACGTGGAAAATTGTAATTAAAAGCTATAAGGAACTATGACATTTTAATTATATAATTTTTTAAATATTTTTTAATGTATCTTAGACAAACAATTATATGTATGTAGAATGCATTATATTAAGTTATAAATAAAAAAATAAAATTTTAAATTTTTTTTTTTGTTTTTTTGTGGACTTTAAAATTATGAAAAAAATAAATTTTCATTCTTATTTTTAATGCTGAAAAAATTAAAAACGTAAATACTTCATAGAAAATAATTATACTCGTATGTGCATAAATGAAAATTATAAATACTACTATAAATAGGTAATTAATAAGATAATGTGTTGCCCTTGTGTATTTAAACTTATTGTAGCCTACCTGGGCATAGAACCCACCCAGTTTCTCAAAGTGTCAGTATCAATATTTTCCCATTCCGAATCAAGTTCTTTGAGCGTAGTGTATAGCTTTGACTTTGAAAAGACCTTGGAGGAAAGGATCCGCCAGAGGTCTTCAATGGGTCTTTTTTTCTGGACTCTTAATTAAAAATGTTTTTTTGTGAAACGAGCGATATGGATCGGAGCGTTACCTTGTTGGAAGGTCAATTTATCTCCTTAAAGTCTATTACATTGTTCTCCAACAAGCCAGAATATGTATGTATTCGCATTCATTTTAGTAGTGATAAAGCATATTCGGGAATTTTCTCATACCATGAGAAATCCGCCACCGTGGTTTCGCTTGTAACACATTTGCCGAGGAAGTCTTGGATCTCCAATATTTGCGGTAGCCATCAGGTCCATGAAATAAATTTTTCCGTACTGGTATTAATTTGTCTTAATCAAGACAGTAAGCCAATTGTCTGAATTGATTTTGAGGTATTTTTGAAATTTCTTTAAAAATCACCAAACTTTTGGTAATTTCTTTTTTCAGATCTTGTCAGATTATTTCGGTAACGATATTTTAGCGATAACGGTATTTTAGTTACTTTGGTAAAGGTCTTTTAGAGCTATTGATATTTCGGTTATAGCGGTAACGGTATTTTAGAGATAACGATAGTCAGCTGAAAGGGTTTTGAATCGATAACGGTATTTTAGCGGTATTGCCTACCATCCATGTTTTATATTATTATTTTCATATATAACCAAAGAGTACACCCCGAAAAATAAAAATTCAAGTTCGGTGTTGACAACCAAATTTGTCACCAATCTAATGATTAAGTTGTGGTAACCAAATATTTTAGTTGTGAGAACCGTTAATTTGTCGATGCATGAGTGATTTGACTGCGACAACCAAATTTCGGTTGCCTCTACGAAAATTCTGTGGTCACAACTGAAACATTCGGTTACCACAACCGAATCATTCGATTGGCAATAAATTCGGTTGCCAACACCAAATCTGTTTTCTGGGTGTATTTACAAATATAGTAGCTACCGTACACATCGAGCGAGGTAATGAAAACATTTTTGTTTACACTAAAATATAATTGCAACATGTTGATACAAAATTGTTGCTTAAAATATCCACTTTTATTTTGCTTATATTTTGTTAATTTCTATTAAAATTAAAATACATTCATTTTAATTTTATCTTTTTTATTTTATCATTAAAATTTTTTATAAATAACAATTTTACAAAAATATAATTTAAAAACATGATAACAATTAATTTAAACTTTTAAATTTCTGCAACTAGTTTTTATGAGTTTACGAACAAATAAAAAGAGGGCAGATTGAGAGAGACTGAGGTGGATAGTAACCCACTGATATAACATGATCGCGTTTAATGCCATCTCTATATTTATTTGGGTTCATTATTGATTTTAGGCTTCTATTTGTGATAATTGATTCAATAAACTGTCGCCATATGATACCTGTTCAATTTGTGGCTCTGCATTTTCAAATGTTCTGATTGGTGATTTGTGTGTGTTGACATGAATATATCAAAATATTTTATTCTATTGCTACCCTGCAGGGAATGTGAGTAGTAAAACTGTAGTGTTGTACTAGTGATATTGTCACCAGTACTACTGACCAGCTATGCCCCAGCCAATGTAATCTACTATTGACATCTAACACAGGCTTGTCATTGAAAATCCACCAGTAGACCTTATCACTACTGACGTGGTAGTTCTTTTATGACCACATGGAGACATTTGAACCACAGATTCACTAGTGCATTTTAGTAACTCTGGTCTACATACTTGGCGCTTCTCAGGCGATCCTGGAGCTAGATTTTTACAGAGGTTAAGTCGATACACTTAAACACATATATTTTTTGTCTGAAGAAAATTTTTTATTAAGAAAAGCTTAAATTACATAGTTTTTAAATAGAACCTTATACAACTAAAAATTATTTAAATCTGTCTGTTTTTAATATTATTTAAACTTATAAACTTATTTTCACTGCGAGCACGTGTTTAATTAACAAAAGAATATGACGCAATAATATGCAAGAAGAGAAAAACTGTTGCTCAGTTAAAAAAAATATGTACCTATTGAAAGAGCAAAATAATAAAAAACACAAACTGTCGACGACTTCGTTGACAGTGTCACCAGAAATATACTAGATATGTTGTCTGTAGCTAGTTTCTACTCGTGCGTAGAAGGAAAGTTGTCGACTTTTTCACTAGTGCAGTTGTCGCTAGAGAAAAGAGTGTTGACAAAGGGACACTTGACCCCAGGCTGACTGCAGGGTATTTAAAGCATTTCTAGGATCAAAAAATTGAAACCCTTTCTTAAGAATATTGATGTAGACCAGTGTGTAGTGGATCTCATCTCTATTATACCCAGCTATAAAAATATATTCATTTTGTTTATTTTTGTCAACGAAATCTTTAATGGGGTGACATTTCCCATGGATAATGTTGTGTTTGGGGAATAAAATATTTGTGTATAGTTCTAAAATGTTGTTGAACACATATTTGTGGGAATAATCCATACGGGAAAAACTTAATTTTTTCTATATGATTTGGTAAATTGATCAATTGATCCAAATTGACACAATTGTGTATAAATCTATTGCAATGGTATTAGTAAGTATATGGGTACTTTCTTCTTTGAAACTATTTTCGTGTTGGAACAATATACATATAATACATCATTCCGATGTTGCGTGAGCTGTGAGGTAGATATTGAAATTGATTCTTATTCTTACTTTTAAGTTTTTTGGCATTGCATTTAAATTGTTTTGCACTTATCAAATGTGGGCGTGGTTAGTGTTTCTTTCACCTTGTTTTTGGATTAGTTTCCCATACACATTTGACTAATTTATTGTTTACATTACTTAGATTTTTTGTGTATTTGTTTTTTTTTTTTTTTTTTGGATCTGATTTTTGTTTGAGCTCGATGTCTGGTTTTTAATTTTGATCATCCGTATTTGGTAGTTCAAGTTATTACTCAAATCTTTTATTTTCGGTTCAATATATTTTTTTGACTTGCGGATATAAGTTGTTGGACTTACGTTTCTTTTTTCTTCTAAGTAACTTTTTTTTTGTGTTGTAGAACCTTTACACCGGGCTGTTTGAAATACGAGTATTTGCGGGGGTATCCGCCAATTGTAAAAAACCGACTTGGGCCACGTCAATTACATTTCACAATCATTCTAAATTCAATCTAAGAATGATAGCCGCCCATTTGTAATCGATGTTTTCTAATGAAATTTGAAGATTCGAACCATATATTACTGAACTAACAGACATTTCCTATTTTATCCAAGACAATAATAAATATTTTTATATAATATTTATCAATAACATTGTTAAATTTGTCAAATCATTTACGTACCTGATTGTATATGAACGTTTTTACTCGGGTAAGCAGATATTTAGAATATTTTTTTTTTCTTGCAAAATAGCAAATTTTATAATTTTTGCATCAAACCCAATTTCAACACCTTCAAACACAAAGTTTTACCTTCAAACAAAATTTTTGCCAGCACAACCTAAATTTCTCGTTAAAAAACGTTTTTTTCTCTCTGAGTTGGGCAGAGCTGGTGAATAAAAATAAAGTGGACGGGTTGAGAGTAGCATAGACGGCCTCTGCTCTGTTTCCACTTTCAGTTTTAAAGACATCGACGGCATTGACTAATACATTAAGTTGACCTTTAAATTTTGAATTCCCTTAAAATTATGATTGTCAACTCTAACAACATCAATTTTAATCAATTTGCACTCAAACTTCTTGAATGTTAACGATTCTTTTTAAGATCGTGGATTTGAGATCCATTAAATAACGACACTCATAATTTATAGGACTCCTTAATGAATATACTATTATGTAATATACCACTTGGTGAACTATATACCTTTTTATATATTTTATTTTTATTTTATTGCATATCCTCTATCAAATTCCGTTCTTGTTATGATTATGAAAACAATAGATGTGATAAAATACTGCATTTCTGGTTTTTTGTCACATAAATTGTGTTGAAATGGAGAAAAACTCATACTGCAAGAAATACATTTAAAAATATCTTGAAATTAAAGATGTCACGAATAGTGTATTCGACAATTTGGCACTTATCAAATATTTGTTAATCGGTTTTAATCGAACAACGAATATTCGGTAAAATGTGACAAATAGCAAATATTCGACCGAATAGTTATTGAATTTTGTCCACATCTAACAGTGTGAGACGTCACATGTGGTCTCAAATGATGCAGTGAAAAAATATGCACCACAAAAAGTACACTTATAATACAACGACAGTCAACTCGACTTCACAGATTTTCAGCAATAAGATTAGAATGTAATGTACTTATCTTCATTTCCCGACGAAAAAAGTTTATATATTATATAGATTGATGTAATTATATAGAATTACATATGAGACCATATGTAACGATATGTAACGATATATATTTCCATATCATATTTATTTTTACGAAAATGTTTAATACTATATATCATCGTATATTGTTAAATCTCATATAATATATCTTTTCTTTCTTTTTTATCTCATCCCGAGTAAAAAAGCTTATATAAAATTATATACGATGAGATATTTTTAGCAAATATAAGAGGATATAATTTAATACGAAAAATGGCCCTATTAAATTGTATCACTTTGGATCTAATTATATTTAAATAGATACAATTTAATAACAAACTATTCAATTCTATCCGAGTTTTGTTCCGATATAATTACATCTAATTATATTATATTTGATACAATTAGATATAATTACATATAATTAGATACATAATACTCCAAATATATTTAAATTAAGAGATATTAAGTAACATATATTTGAGCTCCATAAAACGGGATCAAAACGCAAAATGTAGGATTGGAGTTTGAAAATAATTTAAATATTATTTATATCTTCTTAAGATTTCAAATTTTTGTTTTAAACGAAATTGTCAATTTAATTTAATTTAAAAAAATGTTTGTCAATATTAAAATAGTCCAGTAAAATCGAAATAAAAGGTTCTTTTTTTTTTTTTTTGTAATGGAAATCGATTTTGTAAATTTGTAAACTATTTTCGTAAAATATTTTGCGATTTTTGAATTATATATAGTTCCATAGAATCTGACTTAGGAAATTTTTTCAGTTTTGGATTATATACATGGATTATATTATGTCTGAAATGGCAGAAGACGTTTTTGATGTTTATATTTAATTATGTATTGGGTTATATCTAATTTTATAAGAATATAATCAAATTTATCAACCATGTATTATCACATATAAAATTCAGAATAGTATTTTTTTAATACATATTTGGATGTGCTTATAAAGGGTGTCCCAAGAAGAGCGCAATTTTTAAATTTTAAATAAAACACAGATATTTAAAAAAAATCGTGAAACTTTATTATATCGTAAAGTAGACAGAATGAAGTTATGTATGGAACAATATATCGTGCAGATGGCCGCAGCGGCTTTGCTGGCATACACGCGATCTTTTAATGAAATTTTCAATGACCGTTTTGCATGAATGCTGCGGTATTTCATTAATGCAGCGTCCAATTTCCTCTTTTAAGGCTTGAGTCGTCGTCGGCTTATTCGCGTAAACCATCGACTTCAAAAAACCCCAAAGAAAAAAATCTAATGGTGTTAAATCGCACGATCTAGGCGGCCAATTCTGATCTCCAAAACGCGAAATAACACGACCGGGAAATGACTGATGCAGCAATTGAATTGTTTCTCTGGCTGTATGACATATGGCGCCGTCTTGTTGGAACCACATTCATTTCTTCAATTACTTTCACTGCAAAGTGGATTTGGAGACACCAATTTGCTGAGCTCGGTGTCGAATTGAAGTGGATGGATTTTGAGCGACATCATCACGTACAGCTGCGACATTTTCGGTAGATCGACCTGGTCGATGGCGCGTTGTTGTCTTTACATCACTAACAGACCCAGTTTCGGCAAATTTATCCATTAATCTCTTTACAGTTGACTCTTTTTGGAGCATTATTGTGACCCCAAATTGATCGCAATTTGCGAACATTAGCCGCAAAACTTTCACCATTTTGGTAAAACAATTTCACAATGAGAATACGTTGTTCACCTCGTACCTTCTACTAGCAAACAATAACAATTGTTCAAATGTCAAACAATGACACTTCGAATGTTGCCAGATTTAAAAATTGCGTTCTTCTTGGGACACCCTTTACATGAATGTTTTAGGTAAAACATTTTGAAAATATTATTATATATAAACACATATTGATACATATGCTATTTTATATGCTCATATATTTTTATATTCAAGAATATATCGTTATATATATTTTTTTTTACTCGGGATCACATATACTTGATAAAGCTAAATATAACATCATATATACTTCCATGTATAAATATATATAAACACATTTTATACAATAAAACCAAACAAATTCTATTACTTTTATGTATAATAATATATGCGTTAAAAAAAAAATCCACCAGTTTTATATATGATTGGTTGGTTTAAGTGGCAGCTCACGCTACTCGTGAGCATCAAGTAGAGTCAAAAAGCGACTCCGTTTTGAAGAGGCCACACTACCCGTAAGGAACTAGTATCCGGAGTACTAAACCCACCCAGTATTAGGCAATAAATAACCTGCATAGTGATATATTTGACCTTGAACTTTGAATGTTGGCATAAAATTATAAGTAATTATTATGTCGGCACCAAATGACGTCATTTGGAAGCAATTGTTGTAGCTTCGAATATTGCTTAAAAAATGTTTCTATTGATTCGTTGTTCCAGAGACCAATGTCAATAATGGTTCTGGTGGTTTGTTAAGTTCTGCTAACTTTACCTTACCATTAACGCAACACAAACCTGGAGCTTCTCTTTTGAATTTCAAGGCTTTACAGTGGGTACACACTTGATTCATATAACCAATATCAATATTAGGATGTGAATTGTAATCCATTGTTGGATCTTAGTGAAACGCAAGACGTTGAAATATTATTCGGTTAGCGATATGTATTGATGCTCTTGCTTGTACATATCTAAGACGATGTTCCGCATTTCGTATTTCGCGTTGATGTTCTGTTGACATTTGACGTTAAAGAGAAACTGCGCGTTTCTCTTGTCTTTGTGGCGAACGTACTGCACGTATGCGAGATGTTTGTCATGTACGCCGGCCAATATTTGCACGTGGTTGTGGCATTTTGTTAAAATATATAATTAATTATTTTGAAATTATTTAATTTATTGTAATATTAAAATTTCAGTCAGAAAAATCAAAGAAAAATGTTTGAGAAACATTAATTGTTCGGGTACATTTTGAGCAAAGTTCGAATACGTTTAAAGTAGATTCAAAGTATTTGAAAATTTTAGATTTAATCGTAGCCGCCACGCCGCTGGTCGTATTCTTTAAACATTTTACACAATAATTAAAGATGTCATAATAAAATGTGATGCAAAATTTTGTTCAAATACGTTCAACAGGAGGAAAGTTAAAAGACATTAAAGTTTAAGGTTTAATAGCAGGCCCACGGCACCTTAGGTTTATAGTAAATGTGTTCAGAAATGTTTTTAGAGAACTTCGTAACAAAATGTGATGTTCTACGTTAAGCAGGTGCCTAGTTTAAGAATTTAAAATTGTTGCGCTATATGGGAGATGCCACGCCCCTTTCTCCTATCCAGACCATATTTGACACATGGCTTAAAGATGGTGTAAGTGAACGCGGTCTCAAATTTTAAGCGAATATGGTGAACATCTTCCGAGTTGAAGCATTTTAAAATATTTGGTTGTACATGAGGTACCACTCCCCCTTTTCCAATCCTGCCCATATTTTCCACATTACTTAAAAACGCTATAATAGAAGTTGGTGCTAAATCTTGTTACAATTAGATCAACAGAAGCAGAGTTAAAGTACTTAAAAAAAAAAAAATTAAAAATTTGCGCCATCTATCGGAGAAAGTCCAAACTACACAGAAACATTTTCCATTTTTCATATAATATGTATGTTAACTTTGGTCAAAATTGGTGCAGTAGTTCTTGAGTTTAGCGCGTACAAACAACCATGTCTCTTTTATATATACAGCCATGGACATAGAAATAGGACACATTTATGTACTAAAGGAGAATGATTTAAATTTTCCAAAATAAAACTAGAGTTAAAACTTGTATTTCATACATCGGAAGTGTTATACCCGAAGTTCATAATTCAATATTTATTACAAAAAAATCTTACATTTATTTAAAGAAAAACGAAAAAAAACTCCAGAACTAACATTAAAGGCTGGACAAATAAATAGGACACTAGTATAATTAAAACAAATAATAGCTAATTTTTTTGATTTTTTTTTAAATCCACATTAATATTTTGTACTGAAACCATTATTGTCAATTACAGCTTGGCATCTACGAGGCATACTCTCCACTAACCTTTGGCACCGGTCCGTTGGTATAGAATACCATGCTTCTTGAATTCCCATCCAAAGTTCTTCGGCATTTTTATAATTCTGTTGAGCAATTTTGTTTTTTACATCGTTCCAAAGATTTTCAATAGGATTTAGGTCAGGGCTTTGCGCTGGCCAGTCTAAAACATCAATATTTTCCTTTGAAAACCACTCCTTTACAACTTTTGATGAGTGTTTGGGGCCGTTATCATGCATAAAAGTCCAGGTTATTGGCATGTTTTCAAATGCAAATGGATCCATATAATTCTTAAGGATGCCTAAATACTGAAATCTGTAAATTTTTCCATCTATTTTTACGATAGGACCAACGCCGTACCATGAAAATGCACCCAAACCATCAAGCTTCCACCACCGTGCTTGACTGTCTTTTGTGTGTACTTTATGTTTAAAGCTTGGTTCTTTGGGCGATGTACAACTGTTTTACCATCGGGTCCAATGCGATTTACCTTGGTTTCATCGCTCCATAGAATTTTTTTCCAAAATGATAAATTATTTCCTTTATGGGTTTTTGCAAAGTGTAGGCGTTTTTTAATATTCTTTTTTGAAAGGAGTGGCTTCTTTCGGCTAATGCGCCCAAATAAGTTTGCTTCATTCAGTCGTCTTCTTACGGATCTATTTGACAATTCCACATTATATTCTTCTTTAATTTCATTATTTATCTGACGAGAGGACTTAAAAGGATCGAGCTTGCATTTTCGTACTATGATTCTGTCGGTATGAATTGATGTGTTACGGCTCTTAGGCTTTCGCTCTCTATTTTCTGTGTGATATTTCTTATCAATAGCACTTAATCGAATTGCATTGTACACCATATTTCGAGAGCACTTTACCATTTGTGGAATTTCTGTCGTGGATTTGTTTTGCTCATAGAGCTGGTGTATTAGTTTCCTTTTTTCGGGACTGCAATGTTTTCCACGACCCATGTTTTGATTATTTATAGAGAACACTCTTATTACAACTTAATATTGTAAGAACAAAATTAATACTAATTTTTGCAACTAAAAATTTGACAGTTTTTTCAAAGTGTCCTATTAATATGTCCAAATAAATTATGATAAATGGTAAGTAATAAAGCAGCTAATAACGAAATGTTGTAAATATTGACGATTTTTTTAGCGCAATCTAGAACTAATAGATCAATATTTATTATAAATTTAAAACAAGTTGAAATATCTTTTTACTTCAGTAAAAAAAATAATGAAATATACTAGTGCAACGAAGTGTCCTATTTTTATGTCCATGATAGAGATATGTAATATATGTAAAGGAAAGCTTAGCTTCACTCGTGTTGTGTACTTTTCAATAAGCTTTGCAACGATATATAATGTTTTATACATATATGCTACAAAAATTAGTCGTACATTTAGCGAAAATGAGTTGTTTTGGTATTTTCCCATACAAAATAGAACTTTCTTATATATACATATGTACATTAGGGTGATAACTTTTTTTGGACAACATTCTCCCCAGGGGTTTTCTAATGGCAAATATTGTATTAATGATAAAAAAATCTATTTCAGTTCAGTTTGGTAAAAAAAACCTTGCGCACCGACAGCGATTTCTAAAATGCCTTTAATATGTATTTTTTTAATTTTTTTTAATATCAATTTTTTTAAAATATGGTTTATACATATGTAAGTAAGCAAATTTGGAAGAAAACTATTCCATTGACTCGAAAACGGACTTTACTATTGAAATCAGCATGCCTTAATTATATAGATGTGATGGTCAGACGTTGAGGCATCAAAAAAAGTTTTTTTTTTAACTTTGTTTGATTGAAAACTTTAACGCGTTTGGTGCGGAACCTTTTTTAACGATAGCGAAAAACTAAAAACGCAGTTCTTAATATTTGTCCATGCCCTACACGATTTTGTCTGGGGAGATTTGATATTTGCAAAAAATGCAAAAAGTTATCACCCTAATGTACATATGTGTATGTATTTGTCATATCCAATATTAATTATTGAATTTTTTAATTTTTTGAGCACATTAATCAGAAATATAAATATTTTTCAATTCGAAAAACTAGAACATGTCTCCGTACAAAATCTTCAATACAAACGCGTTTTTATCACACAGCTTCAGTATGTTACATGTACACTTTAAAGCCCAGCACAAACTTTCATTACCAAGTAAGTGGTTATATAATAAAAACAAATATCTCAACATATTATAATTCGGCGTCAGCAATTTTTGGCGAACACAATTTTCAAAAATCTTCAAAACATATTTATTTTGACCAGAAAGTTAGATTGAAGCTGGAGCTTTTAAAAAAAGCTATAGTTTTAGTCCAATTACACACAGGATTCTAAAACGATACCTGTAAAGGACATCGTATTAACTAGAAAACGTAGGGACGAATTTTTATAAAATTTGGCAAAAACATTAATTTAGGTTGGTTGGTTGGTTTAAGTGGCAGCTCACGCTACTCGTGAGCATCAAGTAGAGTCAAAAAGCGACTCCGTTTTGAAGAGACCACACTACCCGTAAGGAACTAGTATCCGGAGTACTAGACCCACCCCGTTCGGTTAAGATAACGTATGAGATCACCGAATCCCACACGTGATATTACCGAGAGGTCATCCAGTATATGGTCACCCAAGATCCGGAGTCGAATATTCTGCAGCGCCGGACAATCGCAGAGAAGATGCTCCACAGTCTCCTCCTCGCCCGGTATGCCGCAGCTGCGACAATGCGAACCGCGTACAATCCCAAGTCTAATGCCATGCCTACCAATCAGCCAGTGACCGGTCAGAACAGCCGTCAGCCTCGAGACATCCCTCCTGCTCCTGCTCAGGAGAGAGTTCTACGCCCTAGGTCGTAGTAGGGCCACGTAAGTCTCGCGGTCCTACAGGTATCCAAATTATGCCACCTGTTCCCCGCCCTGCGAAAATAGTGCCGGAAAATTTCCCCCTTAACAGTCCCCAGCGGTGCAGCGACTGACACCGATGTGGAGACGTTTAAGGCAGATCCTGACCTTGCCAATTCGTCTGCCCTTTCATTACCGTAGAGGTCTCTGTGGCCGGGGACACAAACTAGAGTAACTTGGGATAGACAGCTTAGCCTGGACAGTTCCTCCCTGCACTGACCAACGAGAGCAGAGGATGTGACGTACGAGCTCAGGGACATTAAAGCCGCTTGGCTATCGGCGAAGATGCCCACTGTCCCTCGAGCCCCCCTTTCAGACAGGAAAGCCAGAATTTCCGCCTGGAAAACAGTAGCGTGATCAGGTAGCCTGAAAGAACACCGCAAGTTACACTCACCCGAGAAGACCCCGGAGCCTACACCACAACTCATCTTTGAGCCGTCGGTATATACCCTGATGTCAAAACCAAAAGTTGGATCCCCCATATCCCACTCCCGCCTGGAGGGAAAGCTAACCCGAAAAGGTCGGCAGAAATCCAATCTAGGAGTTACATAGTCGGACTCAAATCCCACACGTGGGTGAAGTCCATCAAGAAGCCTAGCATGTCCATAGGTCCTGGACTTCCAGGAACCCGTTGCAGCAAGCCGCGCTGCGCTGCTAGAAGAAACCGCCATTATATGCAAATCAATAGGGATAATGTGAAGCATTACATTGAGAGCCTCCGAGGGGCAAGTTCTTATCGCGCCCGTGACCCCAATGCAAGCAGAGCGCTGCACCCTATACAGACGATCCGTAACCACCCTCTTAGTGGTCGCAGTCCACCACACGATAGAGCCATATGTCAGTATTGGACGCACAATAGCCATGTACATCCACAGCACCATTTTCGGACTCAAACCCCACCTTGAACCAAACATCCTCCTACAGGAGTAGAAGGCTACCGTTGCCTTCCTGACCCTGTGCTCGGTGTTAAGTCGCCATGATAGTTTAGAGTCCAAGATGATACCCAGATATTTCGCATGATCAGAGAGGGTGAGCTCACAGCCTTGCAGCCGCGGAGGTCTGAAGCCTGAATTGGACTGAGTGGTGAAAAGTACCAGTTCTGTTTTACTCGGATTCACTCCTAAGCCACAACTGGTGGCCCAGCTACTGAAAGTATCCAGAGCGCTGGTCATAATATCGCTAATCACGTCCAAGAACATCCCTGATACCAATATCACCACATCGTCCGCGTAAGCGACAACCTTAACACCCTTATTATCCAGCGTGACGAGAACTGAGTTAATAACAAGGAGCCATAACAGGGGTGAGATCACACCACCCTGAGGTGTACCTCTCCTGACCTGCTTTGACAACTCGCTATTTCCCAGACTAGCACTGACAACACGGGAGTCCAACATGTTCACTATCCAGTCGCTGATGAAAGTCTCAGCGCCCAGATCTACGAGGGCTCCCTGTATTGCATCGGTCGTGACATTGTTGAAAGCCCCCTCTATGTCCAGAAAGGCGGCCAGTGTATATTGTCCAAATTCCAAGGATCTCTCCACCACTCTTAGAACCTCATGGAGTGCAGTTTCCGTTGAGCGTCCCTTGATATACGCATGTTGACTACCCGACAGTTGAAGTGATCCCTCGAGTTTCAGCCTTATATGTACGTCAATGAGTCTTTCCAACGTCTTCAGTAGAAAAGATGAGAGACTGATTGGCCTAAAGTCCTTTGCAGCCTCGTGACCACATTTGCCAATTTTAGGAATAAAAACTACTTTAACCTTCCTCCAGCTTACGGGCACGTAGTTAAGAGAGAGGCAAAGTCTGTATATCACAAGCAGCCAGGGAGTAATCAAATCCTGACCCCTCTGCAGCATTATCGGTAAAATGCCATCCAGACCCGACGATTTGTATGGGGAGAAACTGCCAATTGCCCAGGCTATCCTATCAAGTGTAATTATCTCGTTTTCCATCCCATTAGAAGCGCCTCTAGAGCGGCTACGTTGGTCATTGTCCAAGGTATCTGCATCCAAGCAGCCAGGAAAATGAATATTCAGAAGGATCTCCAACGACTCAGCCGATGACTCTGACCAGGATCCATCACCCCTCTTAACATAAGTAGGGTTAGAGTGACCCTTTGCCAGCACCTTGCTAAGTCTAGCAGTGTCCCACGTGTTGTCTATGGATTCGCAGAACTCTCTCCATGAGTTCCGCTTTGCCAACGCCAATGCTTTCTTGTACACCTCCAGCTTGTCGCGGTATGGCTTCCACTGTCTGCTGGAATAGCTAGCGTTGAAAGCTCTTCGTGTCTCCCTCCGAAGCTCTGACAGTTCAGAATTCCACCAGGGAGGAAAACTCTTCCTTGCCCTAGTCTGAGGGCAGGAAGCTTTAAACGCCACATCAATGGCCTTGTCCCTTCGACCCTTGGCCCCCTACACAGCTTCGTCCTAAGAATCCTATTGAACTTAGGCCAAACAGTTCTCCTAGGATTCCTGAAGCAAACGCTCTCCCTAACGTTCGTGTTGATATCGAAAAGTATCCAATTATGATCCGAAAAGGACTTCTTATCGGATACCCTCCACTTTTCAACACGTACCTGAGAATTACCTGAGATAGCTGTGATATCTAGAACTTCCTCCCAACCCCTATAGTTATCGGAACTCGGAAACATAAAAGTTGGGTTAGTACCAGAATTACATATATTGAGATTGTTAGTGTTAATAAAATCAAGAAAAGACTCACCTCTCTCGTTGATTTCAGTACTACCCCAGATTGTGTGCCTGGCATTGGCATCACAGCCCAGGATCAAATTATCTTCTGCAGCAATGGAGGACAACAGGAACCTCACTTCTTCTGGCGGGGCGTCTCGATTGTGAGCCATATAGCAGGAGGCAATAGTGATGTTGCGGCCACCTGTCATTTCAACCTTCGCAACAGTAAGGTCAGCTGAGCTAAATTGAGAGCATAGAAAAATCTTTATGTTCTTTTTAGCTATTATACAGGATCTTGGCTTACCCTTATGATTGATGTATAGTATTGAGTACGGGGCACCCTGAAACCTTTTAACCTGTGAGTCATTGACCCAGGGCTCCTGGATGATGCCTATGTCAAGGTCCTCCTCGGCTAGAAGAACCCGCAGGTTGTCTGTAGCAATCCGGGAATGCTGCAGATTAACCTGCACGACCTTTAGCTTCCCCATCTTTGTTTGATATATTGGGGGGTTCTTCGAGCTGCATCTTATCGAGCAGCTGGTTGGCGTCATCGATTTCATCTTTCCCGTCGACACCACCCGACCCAGAAGGACGGAAAACCTTTACCTTGGCCTCCCTTATACCAAAGAAGAGATTGTTGCCCACCTTCTCGAGTGCTGACACACCCTGTTCGGAGATGACAAGCACGTAGCTCATGCTGTTGTTCTGAGGCTCCTCTGCCTGGATGACAGACCAGTCATTCATAGGAATCTCAGGATTTTGAGCCTTGAGGCATTCTAGCAGCCTGTGATTGTCCATTGCCATTTTTGGTAACCAAATTCTGGCACGAGGTCTAGCTGGAATTTCTGCAGCGGGGATTAGCTTTAAAATAAGGCCATCCCATGCATCACTTATCGTAGTGACGCATTTGCTGAGGAATTCCAGGGAGAACAAGTCCATACATTTGATTAACCTGTATCCCCTGTGAATTTCACTGGAGTCAAAACGAGGTACCGGACTATCCTTGTTGGAGATCACGTGAGCCATCACGAGTTCTGACAACTTGGATTCGATAGCACTCCATTCTGTTACTACAGGCGAAGGCAACCCACCACTGACATTTGCTAGAGCCACAAGCAAATGATCCCTTACAACCTCATTAAAGGGTCTACGAGAGGTAGAAATAGGCTGCGAAACGGTTCTCTGCTCGTGGACCTTTTTCCGCTTCGGCGATTTGTCACCCTCAATCTGTGAGCGATTTCGCTTTGCCCCTTCTACCTTCTTTGACGTGCTTGATGTGCTGGGTGCGGTCTCCTAATATAATATATAGGTAATATTAGTAAAGCCTTTAAATTCAATCAATATATGATGAAGTTTAGGTGCATTTTCGCCTCAATTTCGCGTTTTTCGAAAAACGAAAATCTCCATATCTTTTAAGTAAAAGCACAACAAGGATAGATTTTGGACTATAGTTATATCTTGCTAAGTGGAACAATTTATAAACTTATTAATTTTAATGGATTTGTATTTGAGATTCGCTCTAAATATATTTGGGACTAGTTAATTGAAGGGACTAATTAATTAACGATTTAATTCGCATTGCTTGATGTCAATGGTAATTCAATTTTTTGGCATTGATTAATGACAATGCCTTTAACAGATAATTATAATTGTTTATTTCAAATGCCTACAAAAAAAATTGTTTTCCAAAGAAATCATTATTTGCGTACTAGTTTTATAAATATTCTTTATTTTATCAAGTATATGTATATTATTAAAAGCTGATCCATCATGAGTAAACCGCTACCAAACAAGAACTAATAGTGTAGATGTCATAAGACTTGCATAAAAAAGCGAATACTTTTAAAATTTGGGCTTAAATTTAAAAAAAAATTTCATTGGCATTGGAATGGTAATGAAATTTTTTGGCATTGAAAACCAATAATGACCATGAAAAATTTCCAAGTATGGCTCTAAACCTGTTTTGGCACATATCGCCTTAAATAGTTATTTTTAAGTTAATTTCTGTCCTTTAAAGGAAAGAAATCAATTGTTACTTACAGAAAAATTATTTAATTAAATGGTTTTTTTTTAATTTAAGAGAAATTTTCATAAATGCGTTACCGCGCATTTATCCGAGTTTTCGAATAAATGATAACCCGCTTAAATGCGCTGAAAACTCTGCATTTTTTGATTTTGCATATAAGCAGGGACTATTGTAATCAAATATAATAACTATACGGTCGGTATTATGGATCTATATGCTATTTTGGTTATGAAGGATAAATCTCAATATTTAGTACTTCATCAATTTTAGATTGTTCAAAATGAATATATTGTTAACCACAAAACAGAATTAGTGGTGGAAATTATATAGTGGAACTAGGCAACTATTTGATTTTTAAAATTAAAAATTTACAATCATTTCTTTAAACAAACCGTTTCCAACGCTCTCCTGAATTGGTTTTCAGAGTGTTTCTGAAAGAATGTGTTAAGAATGGTACTTTTAATTGATTAATTTGCATGCTTTTTTAACAATTTTAATTAAATTTTAATGTTAATTTGTGTTGCTTAATGCGTTCTCTGAATAAGTTTTGTATAATTAACACAAAATTTTGTTTATATATACTAAAAAATATACATAAAAAACCTCTAAAAACGGTACTAAAAAAATATATAAAAGTAATACAAGTTTTTTCATTAAATTTTACTATATACTATATTTATTTTTAATGATACGTTTTGCCATATATAATTATATATGAAAGTGATTATTTATTGTAATTAATACCACATATACTTACATACAATCATATATGGTAGAATATATGGTCATATAATGATCAGATATACCAGATATGCTAATATATAATGTACGATACAATAGTATATGATGATATATTACGCCATATTAAAAATTGTTCATAAACTAAGTATATGATATGAACATATATCGTAATATATTGCCACACAAGTAAGCATATATAATTATATCAAGGTATCTATCTACTTTCAGGACATCGCGAACAAAAGTAATGTTGCGAATAGTCTGATAATGAGTTGAATCCCTGTTTTTGCTGGAATATGCTCTTTTTATGTGGTGTCATCACATTTTTTCAAACCTCGTCATTAATCTACATATTACCTCAATTTACGTTAAATGAATCCATTTATGATAATTCATACATATACGAACATATGTGATTATTTGTAACCGGGTACGCAAGTTTTGTGTTCTTCCGATATATTTGTAGGTTAATTTCATTCAACCGATATTGACCGATTATGCTCAAATGAAATGTAGTTTTGTAGTTAGTTCAAAAACAAAAAAAAAAAAAATAAGGATAATTTTTAAAAAATTTATATAATGGAGGAAAAAACTACATTTTTAGTAAAAATAAAGTCGCAATATCTCGAAAACGTTTTCAACAATTTTAAAATAGTCGTGCCAAGCTTGCCAAAATTAATTAAAAGTTATGTGCCGCAATTAAAGAAGTTTAAGAAAAATTTTCTTAAATTGAAGTTTTGTTTGCTGTAAATAATGTAAAGTATGTGAGGTAAATAATGTAAACAATGTAAAGTATGTAATGTTAATAGTGTAAACAATGAAAATAATGTAAATAATATATGCAACATACATGAGACTAATTAATTGAATTTACTAATTAATTGATGATTGCATTACAATTTCATTGATATCAATTGTAATGAAATTATTTTTATAAGCATTTTTTTAATTAATGGTAATGAATTTCACTGATTTGATTTCATTGACTAAAGGTAATGACTATAAATTTCATTACCATTAGTAATGAATTAATTAAAGAAAGCAAATTGCAATTAACTGAATGCAAAAATGCTAGGTCTGGGAAAGATTCCGATAGACTATTTTTTATAAAAAAACCACAGCGTGTCTCAATTATACCCAAAAACCTTAGCGAAAATAAAAATTTATTCACTCCGATAATAGAATGGAACATTGGTCTAAAATGGAACGATATGGAATGAAACGGGGAACGATTGGAATCGGAACACTGTGCACATTTGTGTTGTCGGAAATTGTATTTGCTTAGTTTTCGAGATACAAGACATTTTATAAAATGGCGATATTTTAAAATGTCCAGTATCTCCAAAACTATGCGAGATAGAGCAAAACGGACAAAATGTTTGCTCCACAGGAGTACTAATATATATTTTATAATATAAATAGGCTAGGTCCAACAGAGATCTCGAGTGATCAATGCTTTAAAACAATTTACACTCCATTTTTTTTTTTTGTGAACAAATGCTTTTTTTGCTCAATTGTAATTAGTTTTTCTGGCATTAGTGTGATTTTATTAGCATTATTATTATTAGCATGCTATTGCCAAAAAATTTCATTACAATTAAATGGTAAGGACATTTTTTTAACTAATGCTAATGAAATTCCAATGCTAGTGAAAAATCCCAAGTAGGATATGCAATACAAATTTTATTTCACTTTGAGCTTTTTTCGTTCCACTGTTTTCACCGAGGAAGGATATCTGACTGAATGTTGTTTTTGATATCCTGTAGGATGTCTTGTTTGATGAATTATGTGACTCCTTATTTAATTTAAACTCATTTGCATAATCGGCTTTGACATCGGCTTAGTCGATTATTGTCGGCCCGAAAATGTTGGTTCGTTCGGATGATGTAAAAAATATTCACAAATAACGCCATCTACAATATAGTGGACACATTAACAAATAATGGTTTGAAAACAGGGGTACAGTATCACCAAAAATAAAAGTTATTAAATAGTAGATATCACTAGATGGCAGAGGTATGGCTTGAACCATACATGGTGAAAAAGTTAGGTTTTTTTCATACACTCAAAAAAAAAAGTTTGTAAAGTCAGCAAAAAATTTTGCTGAGTCAGCAAAATTTTAGTCAGGAGGATGCTTGCAAAAAAGTTGCTAATGTCAGCAAAATCTTTTGATGAAAATCAGCGAGCTCATTTTTAGCAACAAAATTTGTAGATTCAGCAAAAGTTTTGCTAACACTTAGTAGATTAGAAATACAAAAGCCTTGCTAAAAATTAATAAATTTTTTGCTGAATTTTAGTAGACTGAAAAAACTCAAAAAATTTGTAGAAAAATTGTAATTTAGTTAACTTATTTGCTGAAAATCATAAAACATATTTTTGTGATTCTTTTAAAAATAATTTACAATAATTATGAAATATAAAAATTTTCATTTTCCCACATTAATATCATGAAGTAATTTAATATCTGAAAATATATAGAAATAAATATATATAACATAATAAAAATTGTCTTTCAATTACTTACATCAATGGTTGTCTAAATGATGCTATCGCAACTGCCGAAGATAATTATAGAAACGAAAAATAAACAAAAACAAACGAAACGAAAAAAACAACCCTTTTTTTGCAATAAGAAAAAGGAACCATAAAAATCTACCTAAGATGTCTGCCTTTGTCTTTCACTTTACTCTGTCTACATTTCTGTATATGTTTGTTTGCAATTTGACCACACATATAAACATTTAGTTTAAATAAATAAATATTTTATTTTGTCTTTTATTTAATTAATAGACAATTTTAATCTCAATTTTGTTTTATGTATGAAAAAGAGATACAAAAACTTCCATGGTTGATTTTTTCCTATGTCTTATTAGAGTTGTACTTTTTAGTATCATTTTCCTCTTCTCTACTACATCTTGACATGCCGCGACATCTACTTCATTCTGCGTATATCTTTCAATCTGGTTGTCGTCCACACTATTAATGTGCTTATCAGCACAATTTTTTTTTAGCAAAATTAATTAGTAAAACATTAGTATATTAGTAAAGCATTAGTATAAAACAGTTAAGTGCCGAATAATTGTAACAAAAATTTTAGCTGAAAACACGATTTTAGCAAAAAATTTTGCTAAAAAATAGTATACCTGATTTACAAGACGTTTTACTAACTTTTCTACTAACTTATTTTTTTGGGTGTATAAATCATACATAGGACTAAATGGATAATTTTATTACAATTTCATTGATATCAATTGTAATTAAATTATTTTCATTAGCATTTTTTTAATTAATGGTAATGAATTTCATTGATTTGATTTCAGTGATTAAAGATAACGATTTTAAATTTAAAAGAATTAATTAAAGACAAAAAATTACAATTGACAGATTACAAGTATTCTAGGTCTAGGAAAGATTCCGATATATTCTGATAATAGGAATGTTGGAATCTTGGTTCAATATGCAACGATATGGAATGAAATGGAGAACTAGTGAATCGAAATACTTAACACATTTGTGTTGTCTGAAGTGAGTCCTTTTGTTAAAGATTGCAAACATTTTGTCCGTTCATATATATCGTATATATCGCTTAGCTTTCGAGATACGAGCCATATTACAAAATGGCAATATTTTGAAATGGCCAGTATCTCTGAAACTAAGCGAGATAGATCAAAACGGTTGCTCTACCGGAGTATTAATATAGCCTTATAATAAAGATAGACTAGGGAGAGAGAGATCCCAGTGATCAATAAAAATTGATCCTTAAAACATCCTGATCCTTAAATTGTTCCATAAAACAGACACAGGGTGAATTAATTTTTTACTTACTTACGTGATATTACAAACATAAGCATACGTTATCGGATAACAGAAAGTTAGTTCGTCGTTCCATTTCGTTTCCCGTATTCAGTTTTACACAGTTTTACACTCCATTTTTTTGTAATCAAATGCGTTTTTGCTCAATTGTAATTAGTTTTTTTGGGCATTAATGTGATTTCATGAGCATTACTAGGACACATTGTAATGCTAAAGAATATCAATACAATTGTTTTTGACATAATGATAATGAAATTCTAATGCTAATTAACATTATTTTAGTCATTCGGGTAATGTCAATGCACATTTTTATATATTTATATATTTTATATATGCACATGCATAGTTTTAGCCCCATTAAGCCTGAATTTCAATGGCTGACTAGTTTATGGGAAATATATATATTTATAGCGATTATTTTTTCTGATCTTGTCAGATTATATCGGTAACGTTATTCTTCGGTTCTTTCTTTCTTTTGGTTTAGTTGATAGTTTCGACCTCTTTTGCCATCCCTGAAAAAAATTAACATAACTTCTGCCAGCAAAGTGGTAGTGCTAGAGGTTAGCGTCCTCTCTTGGCAAGTATTATTTCACATATCACATCTCTGTTATCATCTGTTCCATCTGTTGGCTACAACTGGAATTTAAATTTATTTCATTTCAATTTCATATGATTATTTTTTCAAGTTGTTTACCATCAGTGTTACCATATTGCCAGTTTTTTCCAGTTTTTTAGGACGCGTAACAGTTTTCCAGTTTTTCATGAAAAACAACAGTTTTTGTTTAATTTCAGCCTTTTTTTTCAGTTTTTCCAGTTTTCAACAGTTTACCTGCTCGATTTACTTTTTTTTACTTGAATTATGCCCGTAATTTCAAGCAATAGATACCTACCGGTGCTTAGATACCTACCGTGTACACGAACAAAATCGGGTAGGTATCTAAGCACCGGTAGGTATCTATTGCTTGAAATTACGGGCATTAGTGCAAAAGTTGCGCAAAATGTTTAAATAAAAAATAATACTACGCATTGAATGCAACTGTGTAGTAAGTTCTAACTCCCTTTTTAACATTTGTTTGTGTTGAAACCCTGAAATGTCATTTTGGGTTTCTAAAACGAATTCTGATGTCCCGACTTTTGACCCGTAGGGTCAAATTTTGATAAAGCCCACTTTGATATTTCAGTAAGTAGGAGGAATCTTTCCAAGATTATGGGAGATACTTCTTCTCCGGGAGACGCGCTAGCAGATAAATCATCATTCTAGGGGTTAAAATTTAAGTTAAAAGAGGGCCTTTTTTAGCAAAATATACAAATCTCGGGATAGAGATATTTCAGAAAGTAGGAGGAGTCTTTAAAAGATTAGGGTCTCTATTTCTTCTCCGGAAGAAATAGAGTATAAATATATTCGATTGGGTTGGATTCGATTGGGGCACTCTAAATGGGTCAAAGTCGGATTTTTCAAAATTTCACCCTACGGGTCAAAAGTCGGGACATCAGAATTCGTTTTAGAGGTATGGTTCCTTCGGTAAAGTTTCTTATTTTGATCCCTAGAATACGATTTTCCTTGAACGTTGAGCGATTTTTAAATCGACCCGCCTTAATATATATATATGTATATAATTTTAACTTTGTCAGTTTAAAATATCAAGATGGCGCCGATAGAATAAGAAGAATAAGGAAAATATCGGCGTTGGCAAAACGTTTCCCGACAGTGCCAACTTTTTTTGTGGCAGCGTGTTAACGTTAATTTTTATCTGGGCCCGAATTCCCTAAGAAGATTATTATTGTCTTGATGATCGGCGTGCTTCACGTAAAGAAAAATTGTGTTATCGTTTTTCGATATCGCGTTTTTGACAGCTTATTTGCTTTCCACAAGCACAAACTTATTCAAACGTTATAGCCAAAATGATTGCAAATGTACGATATCAAAATAGCTAACGTCTTGCACATTTTATTTTCTAAAAGACAACAACCAAATCATTCGATTGGCAACAAATTCGGTTGTCAACACCAAATCTGTTTTCTGGGTGTATTAATGCTAATGCCAAACCATTTATATGAAAAAAACTTATACCTCAATGCTAAAATCCCAAATATGATTTGGGACAGATGCAGATTGGAACCACTCTAAACCTTCTATATGTTCTGTGACCAAATCATATTTGACAGTTGTTTAAAGAACATTGACAACTAGATGTCGCCTGCACACAATAAACATTTAGTTAATGCGCAAGGCAGACTTTTTAAGCTTTCCAATGTCAAATTATTTAATAACATAAACAATAACAAATAACAACAAACATTTTTACAGCAAGGTGATAGTGATAAGAAAAAGAGTGTGTGTATAGTGATAAACTCTTTGTGGAAATAGCTTGGAAGTTGGGACTCAATTTATTTTAATACACAATTTATTTTTGACACATAAGAGGGAAGCACAGAAACAGTTCCCCATAAGATTTCTTAACGAATTGTTGCGGTTACGGTTGAAATCGATTTGCGCGGCTTAAAAGAAAAATGTATTGAATTTAGTAAATTAAAAAGTAAAAAATAACAGATTAAATAAAAAAACCTATTTAACTATTATCAAAACGGTAACGGAAATAAGAGTTTTAAAAATAGTTTGCAATAATAAATTTAATTATCAATAATAAAATTTAGCGCTTTTTGCCAAGTGTAATAGTAGGTCTGTCCTACTGAAAAGAAAAAATAATGGAGTGGAAACAAATGTGTTGCTTAATTCCTAACAGAGTCAAACAAATTGTTAATAGTGCTTTTAATGAAAAGTTTATGGCATAAAGTCAATTTTTATAAATATTTGTTTGTTTAATTATTAATAATGAATCAATAAAACAAAATACAAAATAATAAGAACGGTGTTGATTAAATTCTAATATAACTCAAACTCAAAATTTTGCAAATTGTTTTTTTTTTTTTATTCAATTAGAATTAATTGCTGCACAAAACTCCAGATCTTAATCAAATTTAAATATTTTGATAGTAAATGAAAAACCAGAAGGCACATATGACGGCGTTTTTAACTTTTAGTGAAAAAACAAAAATAGTAAAAATTTAGATCGCCGATCTAATGGGTAAGGCTGCCTCAGGGCAGCCTTTATAAAATTGACCACAAATACGTCGAATGAGGGTTTTTTTTACTTAGAAATGAATATGTTCCGATAAAAAACTAAATTTACTAATTGTTTTGCGAAGAAGTTGTTCATGTGCGGCGAACGGCTTGGAAGCGAGATTGCTTCAAAATCAAAATTTCGTAAAATTTCAAAAAATAATTATTTTTGAAAAACAGTTTTCAAAAATCTAAAAAACAAATTTAAGTTGATTAAAAACTTTTGATATTAAAATCTTATTAAGATTGAAGCTTTATCTTTAATAATAAGTCCTTTCTGTGGTCCAAAGAATACTTTTCCCTAAAATCTGAAAAAAAGTTAAACCACAAAAACCGACTCCTGATTTTCAGTGATTTGAAACTTTAACTTACTCACAAAAAAAATCATTGTCAAGTGATAAGACGCATTTCAACTAATAAAAACTGTTTGCAAAAGTTATGCGAAAACTAGTAACATTTGACTAAGTTCTTACATGTTTCTACTTAATTAATTTTTATTTTCTGTGTGTGCAGACTGGCGTCTTGAATGTTGGGTTTCCGAAAAACACACAAGATTTTAAAATATTGAATCTCACGGATTCTACTCACTTCTTTTCGAACTTATCTTAGATTTAAAACGGGTTTCCCCTTTCAGGTTTTAACATTTTTTTTAACAGTTTCCCTCAGAATTTAGTTAATGGAGAAAACACACACAGAAAAAAATGAAGCTATTTGCCAACTGAAATTCGGTTACTGCGACTCAAATTCAGTTATTACGAATTTAAGACAGTTGGCAAAACTTTATATTAGTTTTCACAACAAAGTTCGGTTAAGTCAACAGAAGTTTAGTTACAACACCCAACATTTTCAGAAATCGAATATAAATATCGTTGTACTAACTGAATTTATAAGTTGTTACCATTAATATACACTTTTCAATTCGGTTGGCACTTTATTTCTCTGCGTGCACATTTGGTTCTGAATGCTTTCTGTTTTGGAAAATAGTACATTCTAAAAGCCTTATACTAAATGGATCAAAATAATGGTTTTCTTCTACACAGGAAAAATGATTGTCAAAAAACTTTCAATTAAACTTTTTTTAGACTTCAAACTCACTTTCATGTAAAAGTTTAATAATATGTTGTAAATGTTAAATTGAAAATGAATTTGCTTAACACAGAATTTAAAAATGTCCAATATCAACAAAGAAAAAAGTGTCTAAATTTGAAAAAAATCACCGAAATTGAAAAAAATAAATAAAATGAAATTAAAAGATTCGTTTGTATTTAAAAAAGTCGACAAAATTTAAAAAAGTTCAAAATTAAAAAAAAAAAAATTTTTAATTTAAAAAAAATTTCTAAAACTAAAAAAAATTACTAAAATATAAAAAAATTGCGAAAATTGAAAAAAAAATTGCCAAATTGGAATCAGTTGCTGAAATTGAACAAAAACACCAAAAATTAAAAAAAATAATCAAAATTTAAAAATTATTTTCAATTTTGACGTGTTTTTTTTTATTGTAGCGACTTTTTTAAATTTTATTGGTTTTTCTACTATCACCAAATCTTACATTTTTTTTTTTTAATTTTGATAATCGCTTTCCTATTTTTTTCAATTTTGTCGTTTTTTTTAGTTTTGAGAATTTTTTTAAAAATTCTTTATATGGCGATTTTTTTTTTCAAATTTGGTGTTTTTTTTAAATTTTTGTGGTTTTTTCCAATATTATCGTTTTATTTCATTTTTGACGATTCTTTTTCAATTTTAGCGATTTTTTAAATTTTTTTTAGTTTTGAAGGTTTTTTTTTTTTAAATTTGGGCGATTTTGTCCAATTTTATCGTTTTTTAATATTAGCTATTTTTCTACCAATTTTTGGCGATTTTGTGCAAATTTTAATTGAAGTTTTATTAGTATGCATATACTAAAAATGTGTTTGAAATTAAAAACAATATTCAATTAAATGTTTAATAGATATTATTAAAACCTTAATTGAAACTGAACTCAATTAAATAGTTACAAATTATTTTATTAATTTAATTGTTTCTAAAAATGTTAAATATCAGTACAATCAGTACAAATTTTAAAAAATCAGTACACGATTTTTTCATCAGTACACGTGACCAAAAATCAGTACAAATTTTAAAAAATCAGTACACGATTTTTTTCATCAGTACACGTGACCAAAACACTGTTGCCATCACCTTATTGGCCACGATTGAGTTTATGGTCAATTGAGAGCAAACGCGGCACCCATTTTACAGACAGCTTTCTTAAACCCAACTGATCATTTAAAATCGAAACCACACTGCCATATGAAATGCCTATGGCATCAACAATCTCACGCACTCTTCGCTCGGCCAACACCATATCGTGAATTTTTTCGACATTTTCGGGTGGTTTCCCCTCAATTGGCCGTCCAGAACGTTCAGCGTCATTTGTACTTGTGCGACCACAACAAAAGTCAGTAAAAAAAAAAAAACCTAAAAACGGGTTTCAATTAAACCTAAAAACGGGTTTCAATTAAAATTTTTATTGAATCAATTAATATTTTAATTGATTTTGCACCTACCACTGAAATGATAGTATTAACTAAAAAAATTTGCAGGCAGTTTATTAAAACACTTTCAATTAAAATAATAATAATATCAATTAAAAGAGTTATTGTTTTTCCTTACAACCTCAATTAAAAAGTTTAGTTAAATTGATTAAAACTTTAATTGAAACTTGAGAAGAAAGCAATGGTTGTTTTAATTGAAAACTCGATTTTTTTTATTTTTGTTATATGCCCCCCATTAAATAAAAAAAGAAATGTAGGTTTGTAAATTAAATTGACATTTTATTTATAATAAAATTAAAGCTTTTTAATATAAAAATGTATTATAAGAAAACAAATAAAAGTAAAGACAAAATTTTTGTTTTGCTTGTCTTGTCTTGAACTTTTTCTTGTAATTGAATTGCTTTCTTAAACAAATCACACACAACTTTAAAATGATAGTTTAATGACACTTATACTTATTGAAAATTTAATTATTATAAAAATAATAGTTTAATTGTCCTTTTTCGATAAGGTTTATTTAAATCCACATGTGCACTTTTATTACCACAGATAAAACACGAAACTAAATTAAGTTTTCGTGCGTACACGAATATCTCAACAAGAAGAGTGTTGCAAACTCTAGTGAAATAACTACGATTTTGCATGTATTTGAAATCGGTAAACTATTCAACTTATTAAAAGTTAATCATTTGAGATTTTTTTCTTTTTATTTACTAATTAAATAATTTACTAATTAATTACTAATTAAAAAACAGAAAACCGGTTTTTAAAAAATACTGTTTTTTTTAAGTATTCGGAAACGGATTTTTCGAGATATAGACTATTTTATGATTATAAAATAACATATATGAGAAAATAACGCCATATAGCGGAGTCAAAAGAAAATAATGGTTTGAAAACTATTGTGATATAAATTAACTAGCAAAGTTTGTAAATTTACTAAATTTTATATAGAAAAATTAGTTCAAATACGGATGAAATACGTTCTTGAGGTAAAATGAGACAACTAATAACTTCAGCTAAAGAACTGATAACAGCAGAAAAAGTTAGCTCAGCTGTTTAACATATTGTTTAACTAACTTATTTTATGAGTGTACCCCGTTCGCCCACAAACAAGAAGTGCATGACTCTTATAATATGTTTCCACTTACATATTTGAGCAAAACATGTGTTTTGGTGAAAAAATGTATGGGAAAACATGTACAAAACATGTTTTGTTTTAAAACACGGTGAAAACACTTTCAGTGGAAACGTAGTATTAGTTTTGGAGCAGTGAATTACAATAATTTATTTAGTATTTCCAAACAAATTGAAACCCAGATTCTATCTTGTAGCCAAAACCCAAGTAAAATTATCGGAAGTGTGCATCAAAAATGCACCCATTTGACAACACCCATTATCTATCTACAGTGAAGTACGCTTATAACGAACACCGTTTGTGTTTTTTTATATAACGAACTAACTTTTTGGACCTTTTTTTCGAATTTTCATAAAAAAATTTACGCTTATAACGAACACATTAAAAAATCAAAATTTTTAAGTAAAATGTGCTACACATTTTAAAAACTTAAAGCCTGTATGACACCTGCTTTTTTGCAGCAAATTTTTCTATCAGAAACTTTAAATTTTTCGACATTCCGTTTTGTTTTGTAAAATATTTTATAGAAAAACCGTGGTAAAGTTGCTGCAAAGCTTTTTACTTGAAACTTCACTAATACTACATTTAGGTAGACGAAAAGCTAGTATTTTTCGCCCGCTTTTAGTTTTCGAGCAGAAAACGAAAACAAAAATAATATGGCTTTCCATACATATTGAAACCCAGTTTAAATTTGATTTTTGCCAAAAACCAAATGAAAAATATAGGTAATGTGCATCGTTGATGCATCCAGTAGCATTTATCATTAATTTCGATACACCCTGTTACAACGAATAAAGAAAAAAAGAAAATGTTAACATTTTTTTTTTATTTTGTTTATTTTTAAAAATTAATGTGTTTTAAATTAAAATTGTGTGTTGTTGTTCATTACTATATCGTCGGCTTTGTATTGTTTTGCCGTATATGCATAAGTTTTGCCGAAATGTGTTAATATTTTTCTTTTGTTTAAATAAACGAAACATAAAGAAAAGTGTTTAATAAATAAGTGTTATGACAACTAAAAACTAAACAAAATTTAAATGTAAATGTTTTGGTTTTTGTAATTTACTTTTATACAAAAACTAACTACCCAGGTAGAAATTGAAAACGGTACAAATAAAATAGTACTGGGACAACCCTGTTTTTTTTTTTCAATATACCCACGGTACAAATAAAATAGTACTGGGACAAAATCGGTACCCAGTACCACTCAAAAAGTGCATTACCAGTACTGTTTTCTGCAAATTTACGACGTTGTTTAAATTAGCAATTTAATTCAAATTTGGTTATCTAATATGCAGTGAAATTCCGGTTTAACGAATAATCGATTTAACAAAATCCGATTTAACGAACACCAAAGTTTTTTATATTGAATTCATTAACCCTTTCACTACCCTTGTAGACTACAGTGTACACATTTTTAAATAAATATAAAAATTTCGATAAAGCAATAAATGTTTATATTTTTAAATATACTCATTAGCTAAATCGGGACAAAAAAAGCGTAAATTTAGTCCCAGTTTGGAGAACAAGAAGATAATAAATTTAATTTGAAAAAGAAATTCAAACAAATAAAATAAAAACAAAATACAACAATTAATAATAAGCATTTTCATTAAGCACAAAAAAAGTTCATTTGTCTACGTGCGTATTTTTTTCTGACAGTGCAAAATGAAAAATATAATTTTTTCCAATAACAATTTTTAAATTCTATTGCTAAATTTTAGTTCCAGAGCGGTGATAAATATTTTAGCGAATTATTTTATGTAAGTAGTAGATTTGACTAAAGAACTATACAAATTTCTAAAAAAATGCAGTTTCGTCAACGAGATAGGACTAAAGAGGATGCATTAGGTCCCATGAATGTCTTTCACGAAAGAGAAGGTGAAGGAAAGTGAAAAAATAAAAACAGTCTTTTTCTTATTATTCATAAATAAATCGGTTTAAAAAACAACTTTAATAAATAAACTATTGATAAATAATTAGGTTTTTTGTTAAAACTTTAGTTTTTTCGTTTGTAAACGCGATTTTATTAAAATTTTATTTTTTCAACTTCATTTATCAACTCTCATTTACCGCTGAATTATGGCAGATTATCTTATCTTCTTAGGGAATTTCTGCAAGAAAACTATAGATCTGAAAAAAGACCCCCCCCCACTGTTCATTATTTCTGTAACAAATACGAGAAGCTTTACCAAGAAAACTACTCGGTCACCCTGCTTTTTCAAGAGTGAGTTAAGCGATAATAAAGTTGACTGCATTTTTAGAGCTAAACTTTTCAGATTTTTAACTTTTAAAACTTTGGACAAGTAAAAACTTTGGACAAGAAATAACGTAAATTCAGCGTTTGATTAGCTTTCCTGATTGACTTTCCTCTTTGACTCACCCTATGTAAACCAATGCAAGGTTGTATTTTACGCGGTTTTTGTGAAACTTTTCTCGATGCGAAAGTTACAGAAACGGGGTACTGGATTTATATAATCGCTCAACCGCATTTTTATTTTTTACAGGGCAAAACAAAATCGCGAAAAATTTTAAACTTTTTTATGTTTATTTTGTTAATAAAACCGCTATTTTTATATTAATAAATGAAAATTGGAATTGTTTCCAAAATGTTTTTTAAATTGAAATTTAATTTCACTTAAAATAAAAATCGCAGATTTTATATGAGCTAAAACTTGTGAAAATAGAATTGTTGGTTATTCTTCACATTTTTGCTAAAAAAAACAAATTTTTAAAGTACTCGGCACATATTGAATTATCTTGTTGAAAGTACTTGCAAACTACTGAATTCCATTGCTGTGCTAACTTTGGAAAATAACTGCGGCCAAGCGTATATTGGTGATATCATTTCGACACTGTGGCAGTGCTATAAAAGTTAAAAATCAGATTCATTGCCATTTCCAACACGCGCCAGTAAAAAAGAATTAAAAACTGTATGAAACGTAATTAGATGGATGAATTGTTTTAATATTACAAACAAAAATTTAAAATTTAAAAGAATTTAAGACAAAAATCTGTAATTTTATTAATTTTTTAAAATGTTTACCACGTTTATAGCGAATTTCGCTTATAACGAACAAAATTGTCCGGTCTCTATAAATTCGTTGTAACCGTACTCCTCTGTAGTACAATTAACATTCGATACAGCCTGTTATAACGAATATCGAAATAAAGCAATTTTAAAGTGCAATTGTAAAGTAAAGCAAATTTTTAAAAATATATACATAGTTGTGTTTTAATTAAAGTCATATATTGTTGTTCACATGTAAACGTGTTAATAATTTTGTTCGTTTATTTGAACATTATAAACATAAAGCAACAATTTCTTTAATAAAAAAGTGACATGTCAATA
Source organism: Delia radicum (assembly GCA_021234595.1). NCBI lineage: Eukaryota > Metazoa > Arthropoda > Insecta > Diptera > Anthomyiidae > Delia > Delia radicum. The sequence continues at coordinate 55,306,423 of CM037855.1, read as the reverse complement.
AATAAATATCTACACACACAGAAAAAAAGAATTAGAAAATCAAGTAGAAACAACATTAAATTAAATAGACACCGGTTTGAAAGCAAAAAAACATTTTCTTCTATTTAGTATAAATATGTTTCTACATATTTTTAAAACCCGAAAATGACAACAATAATGAAGAAATATTAATTTAAATAAGAAAATGTTTATTTAAACCAGAATAATATATACTTTAATAACATTCATACTGAACTTAAAAATTGTCCTTAAAAATGAAAATATGAAATACTAATTGATTTATATATGATTTCTTTTTATCTGTTTAGTGTAAATGACTTGACTTTTCTATTTAGTTTTGTACAAAAACTAGCTAGTCTTTGTCAAGTATAAATGCAGTAAAACACTAAAATTATTGTAAATTTTGTTTTTAGCAGCAAAATAGTTGTACTTTTTTACATTTTAGATGTCTCCAACATTTTCCCCCAATTTTAAGTAAACTTTAGTTCAATCTGGCATCACGAGTTTATACATTTTGACATTTTAAATGTCAATTGCTCTCTCTCATTCTCAGTCTCTTTCAGATTTTGTGCTACTATTCTCTGTTTAATTCGTTTAATAAAAATTCGGTCGTTTTGCTTGGGGTTTGTGTAAAAAAAATTCAATTTAAATTAGAAATAATCAAATAAAATTGATAAAAATTATAAATATTTGTGCGAAAATCCCTTGCAAATGATATAAATAAAATGAAAAATGTGTCCAAACTTGCAAAGTGTTAATAAATAAATCTGTGTTTATGGGCTAACGCCCCCAGTGCTGCTGCCGCCACTAAACGAAGATGAAGTTGGAATAAAAAAAATTAAATAGAAAACTCTTCGACGAAAGTTTAAATTTTCATTTTGGTGGTGGTGGTGTTATATTTGCTAAAAATAAAATAGTTTTTAAAATCAAAATAAAAAAATGTGCAATATTTGGAATAGATACGAAAGACAACAATGTACTCGTAGTGTTCTACTCTTCTTCGATTGTTGGAAAATATTTCGGATGCCCGTAATGTGTTTGGCATCCCTTCGTAGTCTAATGTATATAGTAAATATTAACTGAACAATCGGAATTATACATAAATGACAGGCTCCTGTCGCATCAATTGCAGCAGCAGTGACAAATAGCTATTAACCCCCTTCCAGACACCCGTGTTAATGTTGTTCACTCTTCCCACCTTCACTTACGGCACCTCCTCACAGCCGTCACTCAACAAATCCTCTTATAATTAAAATACAACAACAACGACTGTAACAACTTTTACTCCTACAACTCTACTCTACACCTTTATTAGTAGACTCAATTCACATTTAATTTAGAACAAACGTACAAAAATAAAATAAAACAAGAAAAAAAAAACACCTAAAACCAAAAACCAAAAACGACATAAAGAAAAGCATATAAAATGCAAGCAAAAAAACGTTATATACTCGTATTTGTATCCTGCGCATTTCTCGCGTATTGCTATTTCGGTGGCTACCGGCTGAAAACTGCATCACATCGTCGTCGTGGTGGTGGAGGTAGTTCATCATCTCTGTCTCCATCCGGTGAGGGAGACACGGATTCCATGGATCAATTGCCCAGTTTTCTATCAAGTGATTCCGCCAATAATAATGACTATTTACATTCTATTGAACTCGAAGTGGCAGAAACTGTTTTAAAGACACGTCACACATCGACAGCATTAAGTGCTGGAGTCGCAGCACCAGATCAAATGTCAGCCAATGGTGTAGTCTCGTCGGCATCTGCATCGCGATCATGTCGCATGGAAACATGTTTTGATTTCACCAAATGCTATAGTGACTTCCTTATTTATGTGTATCCTCCAGAGCCGCTCAACTCCTTGGGTGCTGCACCGCCCATATCACCCAATTATCAGAAAATCATTACCGCCATACAAGAGTCGCGCTATTACACGCCAGATCCAGATCGCGCTTGCCTATTCGTGTTGGGTATCGATACATTGGACCGCGATTCGTTATCAGAGGATTACGTGCGTAATGTACCGTCTCGCTTGGCTCGTCTACCTCACTGGAACAATGGTCGCAATCATATCATTTTCAATTTATATTCGGGCACGTGGCCCGATTACGTTGAACATTCGCTGGGCTTCGATACGGGCGAGGCGATTTTGGCTAAAGCCAGCATGAGTGTTCAACAAATACGTCCTGGTTTCGATATAAGCATTCCACTGTTTCACAAACAATTTCCGTTACGCGCCGGTTCTACGGGTCTGGCGTCATCGATGCATTTTCCATCAAATAAAAAGTATCTATTGGCATTCAAAGGCAAACGGTAAGTACAATTTGTTAATTTTAAAATTTTGTATAAACTTATTTTGTTCGGCAATGAATTTTCAAAAAAAAAAACTCGTTTCCTAAAGACTCTTATACAATTTTAAGGGCTGGCATTATAGTAGGCACCAACAAGGGAAGACTAACGAGGCGATTTGAAAAAATACATCCTCTTGCCACACATAATTTCTATATAATTTCGGCACGCTGAACACAATTCTTAAAATCGTACGGTTTGTTTTCGAGATATTTCAAAGTTAAGATTTATATTCATTTTCATTTTTAGCAGTTTTGCTTCTATATCGTGGAATTGAATTTTTTTATACTCAAGGCTCGGGATTTTATAAGGATCCGAGTATAATTATATATAAAGATATATTCTTTAATATAAAAATATATGATCATATAAAATAGCATATGTATCAATATATATTTCTTAATAATAATATTTTCAAAATGTTACCACAAAAATTCATGTATAAACACATCAAATCATGTATAAAAAAAATAATATTCTGAATTTTTTATATGATAATTCATGGTTGATAAATTTGATTAAGTTTTTATAAAATTAGATATAATCCAATACAGAATTACATATAATACAAACATCAAAAACGTCTTCTGTCATTTTAGACATAATTGTATATAATCCAAAACTGAAAAAAATTTTCTAAGTCAGTTTCTATGTAACTATGTATATATAATTCTAAAATCGTAAAATATTTTACGAAAATAGTCTACAATTTTGTGAAATCAATTTCTATTACAAATAACCAATCCTACAGTAAAATGTTTTAGAACAGATTACCTATGAACCTGTTCTAGAACAACTTTCACCACCGGTTACATGGAACCGTTTCAAGAACAGGTTCCTGGAAGTCAAATTGTAAGATTCTGCAACTGGTTCTAGAACCGGTTCTAAAGCAACCTGTTCTAGTTTGAAAGTAAAGAACCTATTGCAAATAGGACTGGAATTTGTCGGTTGTAAAACAGAAATTATAAGCTATTATAATACAGTTTAAGTTGTTTTGCAACATGTTATTTGGAATTTAATGAGCCATTTTAATGTTGACAAACATTATTTTTTAATTATTTTAAAATTAACAATTTAAATTGAAATTAACAATTTAAATTAAAATTAACAATTTCGTTTAAAATTAAAATTTGATGTCATAATAAAATATAAATAAAATTTAAGTTATTTAAATATTTCAATCATACATTTTGTGCTTTGAACCCGTTTTATGGAGGTGAAATATATGTAACTTAATATCTTTTAATTTAAACATATTTGGATTATTATGTAAATAATTGTATCTAATTATATATAGTTGTATCAAATATAATATAAATAGATGTTATTATATCGGGACAAAACTTGGATAGAATTGGATAGTTTTTTATTAAATTGTATTTATTTAAATATAATTTGATCCAAAGTGATTCAATTTAATAGAAAATTACCACGTCATATAAAATATCACGTCATTTAAAATTTTATATAAACTTTTTTACTCGGCTTTTTAGATTTAACATTATTTTTTAAAATTAATATTTTTATGTTTTATAAATGAATTACAAGTCGTACTTAATTGGATAAATATAAAAAGTACTGATGTCCAAAACATTTTATTTTTTTTAATTAAAAAATGTATTATATAAAATTGTATAAAATTATATATAATTTGATTATATTTGATAGACCCATTATTCGGATTAAACTATATGAGATTATATCCCAAATTATATCCGGATCAGATGTGATACTATATATAATCATATATGATTATATCGGAACTTTTTTCATCGGGTATATCGGAACTTTTTTCGTCGGGTTGTTATGTTTTAAATTTCATTTGCTTATTTGAAATGTTTTTAATTTGTTTACGTTCGTTACGATGAGTTTCGATAACAAATTAACCAAATTACTTTACGAAAGTTGACTTAAGCTAAATATGGGCTCTACAATGTATTTCCATAATCGCTCATTCCCTTAACAACTCAAATTCGATAAATATTGTTAGAGTAAACAAAAAACCGTGCAATGTTCATTTATTAATTAAAACTGCCTTTATCCGCTAATGCTTATTTAATGCTGACTTTATTTACTGTAAGGTCCTTCCTTACATGTTTCATTTCTCGTCACCGAAAATCCTCAGACGATCGATGTAGAAGGGGTAGAAGATTTACCCAATTTATAATTTTTGAAAGAAAATGATCAAAGCTGTTTTATTATTTACTTGAGAAGTAAAAAACAAAATTGGAAGAATTGAACTAATTCAAGTCAAAAATAAAACATTTTTAACTAATAAACATTGTTTGTGTACAGGCTAGAATCTCTAGTCAGTGTGTTGTTAGTGGTTATTAAATAAACAATAACACTTTCTGACCATATCATTAGGGCCATAAGTCAGTTTTGCCCTACTCTGCAATTTTCAAATGTTTTACTTTTAAATTTTAAAAAATGAAAACCAAAAGTTTATTTTTCGATTCTTCCAATTTTGTTTTTTACTTCTCATCAAGCAAATAAAACAATACGGGTAAAGCGTTGATCTTTTAACTTTAAAAATTATAATTTGGGTAAATCTTCTACCACTTCATTGGTCCTCTGAAGATTTTCGGTGACGCGAAATGAAACTTGTAAACCTGTCAGTAGTACATAAAGACATTTTTTGCACCGTTTTTTGTTTAACAAATGATCTTCCACTTGAATAATCTTGCTCACATCTTAATATATTATTTTTTTAAGATCATTTTAGAAATTTTTGATTCTTGAAAATTATAATCATTATTATTTTAAAGCACAGGATATATCCTTTCATTTGATACCTATATTTAAATCCTTTCATGACTACTACGATTTTAATTTTGTTTTTTTTTTGAAGAATTAAAGGGCGAGTAACTTTTCTAAAATACAACCTGAGCTTAACTTTAACCTCAGATATTTTCATATAAATATGACATTCGTAACTATGGTTAATCCCTAAACTTTGATTATTTGAGATAAGTTAGCAGGCCTTAATGATTACATTTTAAACAAGGAATTAATTTATTCTACATTTTTTTAAAACTTAGCATAATATCTTGTCAATTGTTGTCCTTTCCAAAAATATTTATCTTTAACTCTTCACTGCATGATATTTTTGCATTTTTATTGTCAAAATTTCGATTCTTTTGCATACTCATTTTTCAAAAAAATATTCGATGATTTAATTTAATTTATTTCAAAAAACCAACCGAGCCCTTCGGGCCATATATAGTTGGTAGACCAACATTAACAATCAACTTCATTATTTCACTTAAAACTATAAATCCTTAAATATTCTATTTTCTAACAATATAAAACAGTTTGTATATAGCAAGTTTAACTTACAAAAATTTAAGAAAAAAGTTTAAAATAATTAAAGAACATGGCATAAACGCACATGACAAAATGTATTGCAGTTTAGAGAATTTGTGAAAATTTTTTGAAAATTTTTGCACATCAAATATCATTTACAGAAGCGTATTCTACAAGTTTACACTTGAATGTTTTTACAGATAGACCAAAAGATCTACATAAGTGGTAAGGGTAAATGGTTCCAACACTTAGCTACACGAACATGAAATGATCGTTCATGAATAATATAATTTCTAATGGGATATACAAGTTGAGGGTTTCTTTCAATGTTCAAGAGTATAAAACGTCTGTCTATGTACATATTCAGGGCAATTAGAGAGCATGAGTTTATGATAATAATCGAATTCGAACAAAATTATTAAAATTGCATCCCAAAAAATCAGAAATATGCCTTGAAACATGATCGTATGGCTTCAATTTGTAAACAAAACGTATTATTTTACTAAACAGCAATTACTTCAATACAGTATAATAAGTAAGACATTAATAATGAATGTGCTATGCGTTTTCTAATAGAAAGGGTCAAACTTAACCAGGTTATATGTCGACCAAATTGTTATCTGTTAACACCCCTAGATATCTCTTAACTTCAACGAATTCAATAAGCTCGCCATTAATCGTAATAGATACATCCACTTCAGAGTTATGTGGTTTAAAAAGCATAGCTTTTGCCTTGTTAGAGTTTATATTCAAATTACAACTTACCATCCAGGCAGAAATATTAGATAAAAGCAAATTCATGTCATATTCGAAAACATCAATGAGCTGAAGATGGCCCGAAAAAAGAAGTTGTATATCGTCCGCAAAGACAAAAGCATCACACTCAAAACCATGAAGAATGTTAAAAAAGTCGTTCATATATAACATAAATAGTAAAGGCCCTTTAACTGAGCCCTGTGGTACTCCACTGGTTACATCTAAACACTCCGAATTCGAGTCATTACAATGAACAAACTGACGTCGCACAGTGGTCAATTTCGCGAGATAGCGGTCAAAACTCTATAACTTTTGACCGGATTGGTATTTTTTTACGCAATTTGTTATGTTCAATAGGAGGGACTTTAAGCTTCAATTTGCGTGTTCAAACGTAAAAATCGACTGATAGGAACGTAAGTAATGTGGAGTTAAAAATGTTGAATATTTTGACATTTTAAATAGGTATTTTTTTTATAATTTCTTATTTTCTTCAATCGTATTTTACAACCAATACTTATTTATTATTCCTAAACTTAATTTTGGTCAGAAAATGCCAACATTTGGCCCCTGACATTTATTTAGTCTCAATATTCACAGGGTCCAAAGGTTGGTTTTTTTGGAAGAAAGCTAATTCTTGTGAGGATTAAACTGCAAAATAACACTGAAATTCCCAACAATATCAATACCATTTGGATATATTATATACAGAACACAACATCGATAAAATTTTAATTAAACTTTTACTATTGATTTAAAGTGCACATATATTTTATTTAAATGTATTAATAAAAATTTATACTAAAATTAGAAACAAATTATAATCTTTAAACTAGTATTAATTAAACAATATTAGTAAAAATTTCTTCCAAATAGCTTTGATTTTCATTTTGCAGTAGTTGTTTAGCTTCTTCATCTAACTCTAATGAGGTTGATTTCCATTTTTGTCGAATACTGGACATATATGGGTCTGATGTGCACAACAAAATATTAATAAGATCTTCATTAGTACAATATCTGGAAATTTTTCTTGTATTGTGCTCGCGAAAGAATCTGTAGTCTTTGTTCCTTTTTTCTTGCGCTTCTTCTGAGAGATCTCCAATTGGAAGCATATTGTGCTGAATTATTTGTTCCCCATGGAACAAAATTTTGTGAACTGTGGTTGGCATATGTCTCCAAGAATATTTTTGGTTATAAAGGGTTGCTGTCTCATTAGCATACTGACCAAATTTTTTTGCATCTATCTTTTTGCTACATGCTATAACTTCTAATATGATTTGGAATCGTCGTATTAAATCATAATCTACTCCAGTTATTAGAAGCTGCAGTTTCTGGATCGGAAAAAAATCTCCTTGCTGTGTTTCCATCATTAGAATTTCCTTCTCCTTGCTTTGGCTGGTCAATTATAAGGCCTATCTCACGGTATTTTTCTTGAATATCTTTTTTTTTTGCTTTCTTTTTTCCAAATTTTCTTTGTTGTTTCTCACTGTTTCGCCTAACGGGCCAAATTCCAAATCGTATCCCAATTTAAGAATATGCTCCATAAAACGAATTCTAGCATGAAGAGGTGACATTCCAAATTCATATGCTTCATTAAAACTATCGTCTTGTGTTGGTGGTTTTCTCAATTGACTTGATGTTTTTTGGCATATGGTGCAGCTTGACGAAGACTTTGTTTCGGTTAAAGCTTGTGCAACTTTTCCATCGATCATTGTAAGTGACATTTTAAAGTTAACTTCGATGCATTGGTCATTAAATTCAAATTACACTGGTTGAAGTTCTTTAATTTCATCTCTTATTTTGCCAACTTCTTCAGTTATGACATCTTTAGTTTCTTTTTTGTAATCAAACTTTATTGGTCTACAAAATTTTGTTGACGATGGAATTTCATTCTTCCATACATCTATCTCTGCAGCTCTACTAGTTGACGGCTCTGAACTAATATAAGTTTTTGTTAAACGTAATGGAACGAAAGAAATCATGAATAAATTGGCATCTGATGAATTTTCCGCATTACATTGTTTGTATTGTTTCTGGCCAGAGGACCCATCACATCCCCATTTAGAAATTAAAGTCATGCTGCAATTTTTAAACTTCTTTAAATAGTCAGCATCAAATGTCTTTAATAATCGTTCTGCAGTGTGTTCAAGAAGATCCTGCAATTTTATTTCTGCTGAACTTGAAGTTACGCTAATAGCAGTTGGTGAAGGTAAGCAATCTTTTTTGGCAGAAACTATATCTCGATATGATGGAAAAATTCCACAATTTTTTTCATTGGTTCGCTTCCGCAATTCTGTATATTGGTTTTTAGTCATTTTCAAATCCAAAAATAGTGCAAATGCTTCTTCTGGAGTAAATTCATTTTCTTCAGTTGGTGTCGGCATACTTTCTAAAATCCTTTTTGTGCGTCTGGGGCTTGCTTCCACTATTTTTTCAATGATAGCAATTTTACTCTTTTTAGTTTTCGATGGTTGAATTTGATGCAGAAATGAATCCTTTATGATGCTACAAGAAACTTCTTCATTGATATGTTTAAGCTTGCGTCTTCGTGATCTTTCACTACAATTATCAATTGGCTTTGCTGGTCGACCACCTTTTCCAGTTTCCGTGGTAGTTACTGATGGCTTTTTAAAAATAAGTTTATTTCTTAGCCATTCTTGGTTGCGTGAGTAAAACAATTTCTTGTTTCTGGAACATTGATTGTACAGTTTTCTTAAAGTATTTAAATAGTTTTTTATTTTTTAGTTATGAATTTTAATTTCTTGTTTGTCGCATATTTTGAAGAATGGATTATTCATTATATGTAAAATAATGTCGTTTTCATCTTTCCGTTCAAAATATATATCAGATAGAACACTATAACTGAATTTAGCCATTGTTTAAACAATAATGAAGAAAAAAAATGAATGCATGGATTAATATACTATTGCTCGAAGTTTCAACATGATCTTTTTTACCTCTTTGAAACATAATATAACAGGTACTTGGTTTTACCAGTTATTTCCATTGGTTTTAAATTTATTTGCAATTTTCAGGTATTTAAGTTGTGTAATATTAGATGGCAATAAAATCTTTTTTACCTTTTCCAAATGAATTGCTAGATACCACATAATTTGAGAGTTAACAGGTACTGGTAATAATATAACAGGTACTTGGTTTTACCAGTTATTTCCATTGGTTTTAAATTTATTTGCAATTTTCAGGTATTTAAGTTATGTAATATTAGATGGCAATAAAATCATTTTTTACCTTTTCCAAATGAATTGCTAGATACCACATAATTTGAGAGTTCTATTGTCATTTTTGTCAAAATTTTGATACACCCTTCTATGTGGACTAGGTCCAAATATGGGTCAACTTCTCCTAATTTCAACAGAATTATTTTTTGGGTCAATAAGAACTCTTGTACAAAATTTCATCAAAATATATGCATAATAGCCACTTTCACATACAAATAACTTCTCAAAAAATATGACGTGCATTTGTATCGAATATCTTACCTTGGGTCAGAAAAATTGCTGTAGCTCAAAAAGTGCAGTCCCGATGCATGGACATGTTATATAGGGATGTAGGGGAGAGTTAGGACTACAAAATAGTAAATTTGTGTTTTGACTCAGCTTGACTCACAGGAGTTGTGCTCTATGAAGTAGGAAATTTCCGAGAAATTTGACCTTTTTTAAAAAAAATATTTAAATTGTTCTGAAAACAGTAGAGCTTCAATTTTTTTTACCAGTAATAGGAAATAAGTTAAGTTACAACACAAAATTTATTTCGTCCAAAAATCTTGAAAATCTTTAAACTTTAAAAATTAACTAAAAATATCATAAATTTACTAAATTCTGAAAAAGCCCATTTTGGACCACCCTGTTCTCAGTGAAATAGTTGAAATAGAGTTCTAATTTTTTGGCTCCCGAGGTTTACTACTGTCTACTTTCATATGAGTCTAATAACTTTAAAATCGGAGAACAAAAACCAAAAGGAGTTTTGGCCGCTATCTCAAAATATTGACCACA